>JABUQX010000038.1:120000-142500 GCA_015478945.1 Trachelipus rathkii
TTTTGTATGGGGGCATGGTGTGTGGCCCACCGTGGGCCAGGGGAATGACAACCCTTACATTAGGACGATTTTAGCCATAAGTGGATGGTCCTGTCGATGTCCATGAGCTTCACTAGGGTGGAGTTTTCTGTCCTGTGACGAGCTCTCATAATTAATGGTACAGAGGGGGCGGGTCAAGGCTGGGCTTTCATTTTCGACGTTTTGTCAGTGTTCTCCTACTGCTATTTCTTTTCCGATGCTTGTACAGCACCTTACCTCCCCAATCTTTGGGCAAAGAGGAAGGGAGGGGGTGAGAAAAGAAAGAAAGAAAGTATATGATATATATAAATAATATGATTAATAATATATAATATGTATATAATATATATATATAATATTATAATATATATAATTATATTATTACGGTATATATATATATATCGAATATATATATATATATAAATATATATATATATATATATATAATATATATATATATATATATTATAATATATATATATATATATATAATAATATATATATATATATATATAATAATATATATATATATATATATATATATATATAAATATTATACGATAGTCAGTATATATATATATACTCATAATATATATTTAGTAATATATATTAATAATATATATATATATATAATATATAGTTAGTATAAATATATATATATAATATATATATATATATATATATATTATATATATATATATATTTATATAAATCAAGTTATATATCTTGCTTTATCTTTGAAAATAACCTTCCTTGAGAGAGTAACAGAGAGAGCTTAATTACCTACTTATGATTTTCTCCTTTATTAACGCTCTGATATTGCAAGAAAATTTCACATTATATTTATATTATTTATTAATTATTATTATTATTATTATTAATTATTATTATTAAGTTGATTATTATTATTATTATTTATTATTATTATTATTGATTAATTATTATTATTATTTATATAAGATATATATATATATAATAATATATATATATATATATATAATATAATATAGTAAATAGTATATAATATCCTTGCCAAATATATATTTAGTTCAATGATGTATATATATATTAGTATATATATATATATATATAATATATATATTATACTATATGATATACTTCCACATATTTATCTCAAGTTCTTGTCATTGTATATTATTAACCAAAATTAACCTGAACCCATAATACTAACAATAGGTCGTCTACCTATCCTCAATCGTGCAATCACTAAAACCTTGTTAATAAAGAAACATTAAATTGGTAAAGTAAATAGTTTACCACTTCACCAACAATTGAATTTTTTTTTTCTTGTTAATAGTGACAGGAAATATCTTTTTCTCTGAATGTATATAAAGCTATTTTAACAAGACTACTAGGATAATATTATACTTTGAAATCTATTTCAATGTAACTCTAAACAGAAAACATTGATATTATTTTGATCCTATAATATAATCATACTTTTTATTAGAAACACGTTAATTATTTTTTCTTAAAACTTAATTAATTATATATTTATAACTAAAAGATTTTGTTCAATTCCACTCTATTTTCATAAAAGTAACTTCACCCCTTTTAATATATAAGAAAGTTTTTTAACAATCATCATGGTTACATTTCGATCTCTCAAACTATTTTCCTTAATAATAAACAAAACTTTCTTTTTCAATAGCAAAATACAAGATACTACCGCTAACTAAAGATTCAAAGCCAGTTAAAAACAAAAGTAAATTATATTTTTACGGGTTAGCAACACTGTCGCGTCTGTTAAGATTAAGTTATGTGACATAGTTCACCCGACATAAGTCGAAGCATCATCACGTTTGAGGGGTGTGCTTGAAATAGCAGTGTCAATTCCTAGTCCCACCCACACCACACATGGGTTTTATTCAGTGACTTGATTCATTCGCTTGAAAGGGGAAAATGCTGACTAGATTCACCATCAACTTATGTACATAATGAGGGCATTTTGACCAAACAAAATATAGAACAAATGGTGTCATAATATTTGAAGAAATGAACGATTCTGAGGAAAGGAAGGGAAGGTCATCCATTGTCATGTGACCCCATTCAAATTGAAGAATATTTTATGTTGACCAGAGTTTAACAATCGACTGAATTTCAAGAACAATGCAACAGAAGAAATGTTAAAGGACTTTAGTTTTATGAAAAACAATTATAAAAAGACTAAGGCCGGGTCGAAATATTGTGGGTGCAAATTTGACACCCAAAGGTGATGACAATCAGAATAAAAAACAGAGTGGTGGCGTGTCAGGGTTACAGGGCGTTCAAATCTTTGCCATGTCCTTGCTTTCGAAATTTATTTCAAAATTCAGCTGTCTATAACGGGAAAAAAAAAAAAAATTATTTTTTAAAAAAAAACCACCTTCCAAAAAAAAAATCCACTTTAAAAAATTTTGGGTTTACGAAAATTCTATATATAAAATAATGTCACAAACAAAATAAACAAAAAAAAAAATTTTTTTACGAAACTTTTTTATTTTTATTTTTCAGACTCTATATGTGACGAGGTGAATATATCGGACAATCAATAAAAAGAATCGGTAAGGAATCTCAAATTCTGTGGTAATTGTTCGGGCTAACAGACTGGAGGTCGCCCGGGGGTTGTTCATTCCTCAAAAAAATGTGTGTGAAGAAATTATTAGTAATCTTACTATGAGTAGCTGAAGCAAAACCATGAATTTATTTGTTTGTCATTTAATGAGTGTTTGAGAATTTAAAATAAGTTAAACGTCTCGCACACAATAAATCAAAATATTTACGATTCTGATTAAGAATTCAAAATTCATGTGCGCAATATGAATTTTTATCGAAGAAGCTAGTACCGAGTAGGGCAGTTGCTGTAATTCAGATACTCGTATAAATATAAATTTAATTGATTATCGAGTTCGGACTACTCTACACTGAGAATATCAATAACAATATTGGTTGGCGTTCACGAGACTGTCTCACTCAGAAATAATAATGATAATTAGTTCATGATTCTTCGGCGATATACTTGATACTGGAGTAGTTGCGATATTCATCAAAGGCGACCAAGTCGTTCAGTTCGACTACTATATAGTAGAGTACAGGTGTGATTAAAATATCACACCAATGAAATATAAAAGAGAGATAGCATATGCAATGGGTTGGTCCAGAGCTCACATAAACACACAGTTACTATCCTAGTGTAAATTATTAATTGTTGTAAAATATATATTTTTGTTCTTTATGTTATGTAAATATATCTATATATATTATCAAATAAAATATAGGGTAATTATATGATCATGGACCCTTGCATGACCTTCTCTTATATGAGTGAGTTAATAATGTGACCCACTCGTATAGTAACAGCCCATAAACATCTTGTTGTATCTATGTGAACACATCGTAACCGATATAGTTCAAGACTGAGAAAGATAGCCGGTCAATGAAGGGAAAACTTTTGATTCTATGTCTCAAGCGACCACATAAACCCACTGAACCTGAGCCACCGCACAAGACAGAAATCATTACTGTGGTTATTATTTGTTTAATGTCTTGTGTAACAAATAGTTCGATGGTCTAATTGGAGCGACAAAGTTATGTCTTCAGAGAAACTCATTCAGTCTATTGATTAATTGATTGTCAAATAAAACTTAGTTCTTGAATCATATGCCTTCTCTGTGGCAAATGAGATTTGGTTCGGGCAAAACATATCGAAGTTGTATTGTGGCAAAATGGCAGCCTAGAGAGAGATCATATTAACATATATACACCTAGGCTCCCAAATGTACGTTATTTCGAATAGGTTTGAATTCGCGAGGTCACGATGACATAACGGTAATTATGTAGACCTTAACACTATTACCTCATTTCTCTACAAACACTTTCCACAAACATTGTACACTATATAGACAAATGACGACAATTCTCACATTGATTTTTTCTATATCTATTGTCTTTCGCGATTCTAAAATATTGCGCATCACATTATTGCCTTGATCATTAGACGCTTGAGATTGTGGAGTAGAACAAGTTCAGCATAGTCCAATAAGCATACAATATCTCATTGATTCTCTCAATCCACTTCTCTAGGGAGAGCTAGATATTGAAATCTAAGATACACATAATGGAGATAAATGTAAAACCCCAATAGGTAAAGTATTGAGGTGTGTTGCTAGAGTATCATAAGGAAACAATATTGACTCGGAGCCAATTTTTTAACATAGAGAGAGTAAGCAAACTGTGAATCGAGAAATGTTTTCGGAACTTATATCGGGAGAGTAACTGATAAGTTCTCAACTAATTATCGTTAATTTATTAACAGACGAGACATACATGTTGTTTCGTCATTACATGATGAAATATACCCTTAGCCAGGAGTAATAAATAAGAGCTATTGAGATTTACATGCTGTTTATGGCGTCTTAAATTTGTTATACATGGCTTAACTTTATTATGCTTATCAGTTATTAATTTTTTACTTATTTCTGTTTTTTTTTAATAGTATCTTTTATATAATGTAAAGTTTCAATTTTGCCGTTAATTTCATATTTTATTACGATTAATTAGCGTAGTAATGTCTTGTAAAATGTCCATTGGCATATTGAGAAATTGATATAAAAGATTAAAAATTTAGAAGAGTAATCTTAAATTAAGATAGTCCACAAAGAGTGAATTAAGTTATTTGTAATGTATGAATATAGAGACATTAAATGATGATTTTCACATGATAGAATAAAAGAGAATGTGATATCATAGTCTACACAACTATTCTAGAGTATCTAGAAAGATAGAGAGCAGAGTAATGGCAAAAGTCTCACGAAATTAGAGTGATATACCTAACTTTAACAGATCGGATATATTATAATACTCGTTTTTCTGTTAATAATAAGCACTCAAAATGAATGCCTAGAGCCGTTATTCATAACTTTGTCCTATATTCTTTTATGATAGGTATATACATAAACTAAATAGTAAACCCCGTCGTCGTATATCGGAGGTCCTAATTATTATTGTGTATGATTGCCTATTGTTCTCATACATTTTATATGATTTACACTCGAAAGTTTATAAAATAGGCAACGTGCTCTTTATCGCGTATTGTCTTCATCTTACCCTGTATCTTATCTCACTATTGATTTCTTTCATACACGTATAAATCTAGTTTACGCCAATGAGGATGGCTCACATGGTAAAGCTATTATAATTATAGATCATCAGCTGAACCATGAACTCATGTTGAAGCTGAGAATGAGCATATATAATATATTCGCACTATGAGATTGATCCATTTGATAATAACAATACACGAGTAGAAATACAATATCGAGAAATAACTCACTCTACAATGGTTATATAGAATAGCTTCTCATATAAGAGGTAGAGCAATAGCTCGAAAACGTCTAAACTATCATATAATTTAGTATGAACATGGTCTATTGGACTCAGATAATCTTCTTATATATATATTACTGCAAAAGTAGCTGTATCGTAGGTATGATTTATGTCAGATAGATTAGGTTACCCGTAACACGACCTTATAGACGCTCGAGAAGACTGGTTGACGTATTCACGAAACCGAGATAGAGTGTATGAGTATAATAAATGAGATATATCATACAATGTGAGAATACTATGAGACGATATATACTGAGGTGATAGGTGAGGTACTTTTATCATATATCATGTTTTACCTGGGATATACATAGTTCTTAGTCATTTTTGTATGCGTCACTACATTAGCACTTTAGGTTAATATCGGAGTATAAGTATATTAGGCTGGAGGATATAAGATGACATGTGAGTGAGTGTAGAACTATATTTTTTTTCATATTAATAATATTTAAGTACTATAGAATACAATATTGGATGATCTTATTATGTAATTCACTTATGTAACAATATCTGAGAGTACGCATGAAGGATTATACTTCTCAAAGCAGAAACACTGATCGCATTAGACATGATAATAGAAATTTGTGAAGCTCCATCTTATTACTATACACTTATTTATAAGGGCTGATGTATATTTATGTAATTGAGTTAGGTATATATATACACCATCGCACTACTTAGGCTGGCTGTTAATGACATGAGTCACTAACTATATATAATAATGGTAATTATTAGATATCAATATTGTATAAAGATTATTTCGTGTATCACATGTTAACTATTAATAGATATATGATCAATGTTATGTAATCATAATCTATTAACTATCTGCATTGCATGTTAAAATATATATAGCTATCTCACAACATATATGAATTAATATTATATAGTAATAAATGTAATATTATTTAACACTAATACATAATTTTTAAATTATAATAAGATGAATATTATTGTTGGACCCTAACTAAACTGATGTATTAATATCAAGTAATATAATAATAATAATAAATATAATTATAAAAATAAAGAATTTATTAGATAAATATTAAAGAATGTAATTAGAGATATACAATAAGAGGTGGAATACAAATTTTATAAGTTTTTACCAACGTTAGTTAGTAGTATACGAGTGCAAATAGAAAGTGAAATAGTGGTCATCAAATATTTATCAAAGGATAACAGACAGATATTAATATATAAGTTTCTAATCTTTGAGAACTTCTTATATAAATTCATTTATATCTCTCTATGATATAATAGTGATGTAATTATCTGTAAGTCACACTCGGTACTACTTAGTTTATATTTATATACATGTGGAATTATATATTGATAAGCAAATGGGCAATAGAGTGCTCACTCTTATTTATTACTATACTTATTCTATTTATAGTAGTTTATATCATATATATATATAGTCACTAATAATAGTAATAATATATTTAATATTTAATATATATAATATATATAATATTATAATATTATTTATATAACAAAAATATTAATATTAATAAGTTTATATTTTTGTATTATAATTCACATTAAAATAATAATAACATATACATTAATTATTGTTGCTATTTCTATTATATATACTAAAATAAAACTTGTACACATTAACGATTTTCTCTTTACAGTATGCACGTTATTTCATATACATATATATGATATATTAATTAATACTATTATATATTATATAATAATACCAAAAACTATGATAACATTTAAATAATAGATATAGCTCACTTATTTATATTGTATCTTATCACACATCTTTACTTATATAATTAAAATATAACATAGTGATGATGATATTTTATTAACAATGCATTTAATAGAGCTCTCTATCACAGCACTTAATAAATAGTAATAGTATATATATATATAGATATAATACTAATAAAGTTTTTAATATATTGACTCTAATAGTTATTATATTAGTAATTAAATAGTGATTAACATTCTCATAATATATTAACCATAAAAATGTTACTATACTATTGATATTAGTTAATTTTTTAATATCTTATTTTATATCATTCAGTGTTTTATTCACCTGGGGTTTAAATTATTACTTGGAAACTAGTTTTATTCAGAGTTAGTATTCTCACAATAATGTATTATTATACTCAATATATCTTATATATATTATGAGTTACTATCACATAATAAGAAATGAATATCATAATTTAATATACCATATACTCTTTATTCTTTATTTATCTTTACTTCACCTTCCCTCTTTGCCCTAAGATTGGGGGTAAGGCAATAACTCATGCTTATCAAGCTCTTATCAGTGTAATAATACGAACAGTCTTAGTGCAGCAGACGAGGAGCAAACTGCGAACTAGCTAAAATAGCCACGTTAACTATAATCGCGAGAATTACCTAGATTCATAGATGACCAATTAAAATATTCTGTAGACAGAGACTCGATACAAGAGAGATGACATGAGACACTACCTACCTACTTATGAAGCTCATATGGGACTGCACGGAGTCGCATAACTATTGGTAAAATTATCGTTCAATAAGTTTAAAGTGTGTTATCCATTCCCACCTAGTAGCCTCAAAGCTGGTTGAGTCTACACAAGAACATAATAGACCCACGCATAACATTACAACCCCGTCATTTCTATTACTGACTTAATCATCATACCTTTATTTCTCCGCGCTTAGACCAACTCAATCAATTATACTTCTTCACTGTTAAATGTAACATTCGTTCTAATTTCACTCACTGTACTATAACCTCCATACACATTAATCGCTAGACACATAACTTACAGTTTCTCGTTGGCTCATCTTCCTCACTTCCACTACGCTCTTCCGTACCGAATATGTAACGGTTTTATTGTAAGCTAGGCAACATACCTTAATATTATGGGAATCTCCGTAATAACAATAAAGTGATTGACAAATAGCTTATTTTTTTGATTAATATGTAACACATACGATTAGCACTGTGTTTTTCTTATTTACATTATACTTATGTACAAACACGCTGATTTACTTTTATACAACACATGAATCTTATATATATTATACAGATTCAAAATCGTCTCTAAACTGCTTATACTTAATATAACTCACACAACGCAAATCGTCCAACTATTAATTCATACAGCTCACATTTAGACTCTCCTCCTGACTACACACTCTCTCACATATAAAAGTCGTGGATACAAATATATATATGAAAGTCTTGTTTCGCGAGGTCCTCGAGAGAATATAAATCAATTCTAATAATATTAATATGAGACTCGCAAATATATCACATATAAGAAGACCAATATGTTATTCTAGACTCGCGAAATCACTTCATATCCTCTCTGTTCTACACAGTCAAACACACTTAGTCATTATGTGCCCAGCTCACCTACTATTAGACTACTCACTTCTTTATCTATATATGATTGAAGTTATACGATTTATGACTACATCGTTTAGTACTTGTATGATAGTAAAACTAAGTGGGAAATGTGGTGAAGTCATGTGTCTCTATTCACTAGACACTTAGACATACCCCTGTCCATCACATATAATGTATATGTACGAGTCACTATCATAACTTCGATAGATAAATCCTATGATATTGAAGAAGAGGCTGCGTGATTTAATCAGATTTCTTATACATTAACATACTGAGAATTCTGCCATGAGAAGACGACAGTCAAGAAGCTAGTACTTAATACTCTGCCTGATCCACAATTTATCACCTGCATATTAAAACTCTAACTCGAGAGCGCATAGTGAACTGTTAAAATACAATTCGAGATAAGTTATACGACGAGCACCTAATCAATTCACCAGAAAGCAAGAATAAACCACTACGAGTTCACAAGCGCGCATCGAGCACTACGAAGTGAGGTGATAGTTCGCAATATCCTTTTGACAATTAAACTCGTACTATCGGAGTGTTCTTAACACGGATTATGATGCAACCATATGAATAACGACAGCCATAAAACCTATTCTTCTCCCCAGTTGAGTGATCCACTACATTTTCACAACAATAAATTAGAACTAATAACTCTCCACATAGGCACATTAGGGCTATCTCTAGAGATTCCTTGTTCCCGAAGCGCGCGTGCTCTGGATAGATAGAGCTAATATTTCATTATAAAATACCACGTAAAACATACTATTGAAAATGGGCTTTAGTAAAAACAACACTTCTTGAACTATGAGAGCACTCGCACACTCACTAATTAAGATAGAATATTTACAACGAAGGTTAAGCCTCCCATTGTATATACACTATTCTTTCTCTACGAAGAATCACAGTAATATATACAAAATTTGCTGTTGCGCTTCTTGCTCTTGATCACCTAAGTTAACCTGAGATTAACATAGATAACAGACACTTGATCGTCTCTTCTACACATCACTTGTCAGAAAGCAATATAGAATAGATTTCTTACACGACACATCTTCTTATTTTAATATTTACTCTATTTTAGATACCCTGTGTCGTAATGAATAGACTACATTTCATAAGAAGGTATCTGATCCTACATGAGACCGTTAGAGTGGTGAAATGACATACATATATATTTCAATGCCACTCTCATGAAGGGATTAGTCATACACTCACTATTGATATATATTCTTATGTCAATAAGTGCCTTTCCAAAGTTTTAGAAGTTAAGCCTATTTAATTATAATTCAGCTTGCTTAAGAGTAAATATAGACTTTATGTGCTCACTAAATCAATTACTTACACATTAATCTCTATACATTTTTGTGATATGTTAACAACTTTTTCTTATAGTTGCGATAATATAAAAGAAGAGGTACCATCTTTTTCTCTTTATTTTGGCCATATATATTCAGTTCATACAGTTCTTTATCGTCTATATTTTAACTCATAACTAGAGATCGCGAAGTTTATAATCAGCTCACGACTTAATACTTCACATACTTAATTACATAAGATGTATTTCCTATATATTTGTATATCACTATCATGTGAGTAATTAATTATAACAAGCAATATATACTACTGAAAAACTAGCTATAAAGCGGCATGATAAGAGGAGTCATTTAACTTCTCGGTTCAGAGATACCACCGTAGAAAGTCGAGCTCACATAGATGTTAGCGACGCAGAGGGATCCTATACAGCAGAATTTTATATATCACATATGCTCCTCGAATTGTTCTTTCTGATAACTTTATCACTCGAGTATTACATATATAATTTAATTCTATATATAACAATGTGCTTTTTATGCATCTATATACCTCCGTTATTTCCGGTATAAGTGCCGCAGCCTGGATTTATCTATGATATAGATATATATCTATATATGTGAGTGTGAGTTAGAGATATATACAATCTTCAGAATAATCTCTCCTGCTTCTACTTTCATATCCTCACAGAGAAAAGAGATATATTAAAATACTACTTGATCATAAAGAAAATACTGCAGAAATCGCTTTTTAGACCTACTTCTACTCCAAAAAAATTTATGGAAAATTATTAAGAGGCTTGGTATGCTTGAGACTGCTTCACCCGAGAGCAATATCACTCTCAATTTCGAGAGACTCAGACGATCGATGTTTGTGCCTAATAGGAATACCAATAGAGACAATATATATAAGTTAAGAGAGAGATATAAACGAACTCTCAGAAAAAGCTCTCTCGTGGCATCCACCCATTGGATTCAGAAACAAGAAACTTTAACGAACCGATTCTGATCGTTATTAATTAGTCCCCATCAAATCATCTCACAGGAGCCAGCTTGAAGAATCGGTTTATAACCCCATCGACACACTCATGAGATGAAATATAAGCAATATTTTTATATTTCTTCCATTTTTTTAAACCATCAATCTTGTGATTTCCTCGATAAAAGTATCTCTTACAAGTCTTAGGCTAGTTTTCCTTTTTTCAAATTTTCTTCTCTCTCATTTTGTAAATCACAGCAACCATGCTTTTAATCTTAGCCTCATTAAAGCTATGAAGAAAAAAATAAGATAGCGATGAGCAGCTTTGCTCAAGAAACACACTAGGAGATGGCTTGGGCGTGAGCACGGTATAATTTCAAACTCTCTCTACTCAACAGAAGGTGGGGTCTTGTGTCATTACTGAGATTATTAGACTGCCGAGCAGAATTTTTTTCTGTATCTCAATACCCTTATCTTCTACTATTTATTAGAGCAAAATTTCGATGAGAATATCTGGGTGCTAGACACCTATATACTTATATAATAAATTTTAGTTTATCTTCTCTCCTCACATGGAGCGAGAGGTGTGGATCACAGTCAAGAAAGCATATGTCTGTAGCACACTACTAAAAGAGAATAAAATAAGGCTTACAAATATATATGCACACAAAATAAATAAGAGGAGAGAGAGAATTATATATATTTTTGATAAATCCAAAAAAAATAAATAACGAATAATTAAATGTAAAATGCCGAACCCATCATCTTAAAAGATTTTTTAAAATATAAATCCTAATAAAATGGACAAACCCATTAATTATATGTTACAAATCAACAATTCAAATATTAACAAAATAATTGAAGAAATTGCAAATCTTTATGAGACCAAAAGTCAATTTCATTTACCTCCTTCTATAATACTACCGTATAAGATAACAAATAGTAAACTTTCGCAAAAAGATGGTCTACTACCAATCTCAACTAACAAATAACTTTTCAAAAAATTGAAAGCAGTGATGAACTATCATGTAAATGTAAAAATATGGAAACAAATAAGGTAAGGTGGAAAAAAAAAGAAAACAAATGAAGAATTATTTCTATATATATAGGAAAAAAAAAATTTACTTGAGTTGTTTAATTTTTGTACTTAATTTTTACCAATTAGTTCTTCAAATAACTAAATAGTATTATAATTAAATATCACAGTATAAAGAAATATTAAATAATAATAATATTAAATATTATATATTATTATAAATATAATAATTAAATAATAATAATAATAAAATTATATATAATATATATAATATAATATATAAATTATATAAGTAAATATTATATATAAAGATAATTAATAAAAAATTATATATTTAATTAAAATCTAAAATGAAAAAATAATAATATAATATAATAATAATAATAATAATAATAATAATAATAATAATAATAATAATAATAATAATAATAATAATAATAATAATAATAATAATAATAATAATAATAATAATAATTATAATAATAGTTAAGATTATATAATAATATAATAAATAATAATAATAATAATAAATAATTTAACATAATAATAATAATAATAATAATAATAATAATAGGTACGTATTTTATGTATTATGCATATGTACTTACATCTCCATTTTCATAGAGCAGATAGCATAATAATTAAAAAAAATTACCCTATGTGAGATCTTTCCGCTTCCTGAATATTTAGACATGTATTTTATGACCTAATTGTTTTTTAAAGGTGTCTTACAGTAAGAATAAATATTATTTATTTATCAAAAAGTATTTTAAACATTAGTCAACGAGCAGAGATATCTTTGAAATAAATTTCCATGTTGTCAAATGAGAGGCAAGTATATTGATATTATAGAGAGGATATTTACACATACTATATTGATCACTAACATGGTTTCATAGGTAGAGTATAGGTATATGTATATAGATAATAATATTAAAATATATATAGGAGTATAATATATATAGTATATATAATATATATTATATATATATAATTATATATATTAAATAATATTTAGTATTATATATATAATATATATATATTTTATATTAAATATATTATATAATATATTAATATATATAATTAAGTATATATTATATATTATATAATAAATATAATATATATATTAATAATTATATATTATATATATATAATATATATATATATATATATTATTAAGGTATATATCGTATATATAAATAGGTAGTGATGGAGAGCGATATTAAAATTAGTTGAATTTGCAATTGCGATATTTTTTATTTGGCGGGTTGGGACGATCTAAATTGGGTAATCCAGACGAGAGCGAGCGTTGAGGTTGCGAGTATATGCAGTTGCCGGTTGCGGGTTGCCGGCTTTGTGCGAGATAAAAACAAAATTTAACGCATTGGTCTGTGTTGTGTACTACTACTGCTAGCTTACTACAACACTACTTTGACTGCTACTACTACTACAGTACTACTAAAGGCTACTACTAGAGATTACCTATTACCTTACTGGATCTACTACCTATCTATACTCACTACTTTCTTATATAAAATTACATAACTTTATATAATATTTATTTATTTATATTATTATTTTATTTGGTTATTATATAAATATCATTTATTATTATTTTTATTATTATTATATATCATTTTTTCATTTTTCTTTTCTTTATATTTTTTTTTCTACTTTATCTTTCTTTTCTTTTTCCCGCTTTTTTATTTTTATATTTAAAGATATATATATTATTATTAATAAATTATATTTACATTATTTATGATAATATTATGCCCCTTTTATAATCATTTTATAATTATATTATTATTATATTTTGATTATATCATTATATTTATTTTATGATATTATATTTATAATTCTCTTGAAAATTTTTTAATTTCTGGTCTTTTAATGTGCATTTAGCCTTTGTTTACAAAAGTTACCAGGGGCGGAAAGAGGACTATCGCATTAACACAAGCACACTGACCATCATCCACTTTCCCCCATCCTCCGCCCTGTGGAAAACTGGAAAGTATCCGACTAAAGATGCTTCTTTATTTATCTCGTGTTTGTAACTATTTAGAGAGTTGATTTAAGGAATAACAGAGTTTCTGCATTTTCTCCTTGTTAAAAGTGCCATCCTTTTCTCGTCATAGAATTAATTAAGCACCGCTGACAAGCTGTTCGCCATTGGCAGACTACTAAGAGTGGTATTGACATAGTCTTTTTGGCATCACTCTTCACGTCTTTAAAGTTATGTTTGAATCTTCTCGCACCGACAAATAGAAGGATCACTCTTCGGTAAGAATCGATCCTTTTTTTGTTCTTGATTTGATATTTTGCTCTTTCATCCAAAACACTTTCATTAAGCTCTATTTCTGCATCATCATCGCTACTTACTGTTAAATGAGAATTCATGGTTTTGAACAGAGTTTTTCGCTTAGGTGTTGTCAGTCTGTATTTCTGCAGTTAAATTTTTTAAAGGATGTCTGTTTAATAGATATATTCTGTTTCCCATATTCCTCGAAGAAAGTTCCTTACATCGTTCTGTCATTTCTTCCTGAACTTCCTTCAAACATAAGAAGTTTGTAAAAAAAATCCTTTATATCGAGGATCTAGAAACAAACGTTGCGATGGAATACAAGTAATTTCTTTCCACATTATCAAATCTTTAACTCGAGTTTATTATTTGTACAGGTGATTTAATTCTCTTTTCAGCCTCGAAATCTGGGTCTTTGAAGAGTTTTTTACGACACAATAAATAACTTGTGATATAAGAGGACGAGATGACTTATATTTAGAATCTTCTTCAATCATCTCCAATAGGGTAATACCATTTTTCAATTAGTAATAAAAATTCTACCACAAATAAAATTATCAAAGAAATTAAATTCAGGTAATGACAAACAAATCCTTGCACGTATTAAACCCCGAAGAGAGAGATGAGAGAGAAGAGAGAGATGACGAGTAGAGAAGAGAAAAGAAGGATGGCGGAAGAGGTTGTGTCAGTGGCGTAAAGCTTAGGATGGAGAGAGAGAAGAGAGAGAGAGAAGAGGCGATCGAGAGGGGGTGAGGTAAGCGACGAAGAGAGAGAAGAGAGAAGGAGAGAGAGAATGGAGAAAGAGAGAGAGAGGAGAGGAGAGAGAGAGAGGAGAGAGAGACCGAGAGAGAGAGGAGAGAGAGAGAGAGAGAGAGAAGAAGTAAGCGTCGTCGACGGTGGATAGCATGAGAGAGTATTTTTAAAAAAGATAACTTCCTGACAACCAAGTTGCCAGTGTTGTGAAGACCAGTGAAAACCGCGGTTGCGGTTGGAGTAACGGTTGTGTAGACTAGTGGACAACCGCGGTTGCAGTTGGCAATTGCGCGTTGTCAGAAATATGTGTGGTATGCTTCGGTAATTTCAGCGGTTGATGGTTTTGCGGGTGTATTTGTCCATCACCATATTATAGTATAGTATATATATATATTATATAATATATATATATAATATATATATATAATATATATATATTATATATATATATATATATAATTTATATATATTATACCTGTGCGGTTTCTTATTCTGGCACTTTGACTCGGGACCGATGTGGGGGGCTTTTGCGCTGCTTCTACGAGCACGTTAACTACTAATTGGAATGAACTGCTTTTTCTCTGGTGACGCTCGCTTCTGCCGAAACATAGGTGGGAGCGTGTATCGTTGATGGATTAGCAGGGTTTATTCCTTCTCGACTAAAATCTTTCTCTCCTTCATAATCCATGGTTCGATCGTAGTTGTTCTCTGGCCATTCAGGCTAGAGACATGGCGTATCGGGAGTGACTTCCAATGTGTCTCCTATCACTCTCGATAATTTTCATTCAGCTAGGAAAATCGTTGCAGGGATACTCTTCGACGAGCAAAGCGGGCTTTCATCAATCGAAAGTGCGGCTAACCTCCTTGGTTCTCCTACTGACAAATCTTTCTGGCCTCTTTGCCAAAAACATCTCCAACCACTTCTGTAAATCTACCTTTCCTCCACTTTGTTACGATTCTCGGATTGGGTCAACAACGAATGTATCCCCCTTACCAAAAGCATCCTCTTCGGCCTCCTATTTTGCTCTAACTCAACCTTGGACGATTCTGGCATCTCTCTTCCTCCTCCTTCTCTTCTCAGGTGTCCTATCCTTTTGCCTGTGAATACATTTGATCGGGTTCATGTGCTCCTTGAAGATACTTATGGAACGTTGTTAAGGAAGGCCGGTGGCCCGGCTGGCAATTCCTCCAGAGTTTTAGCAGGGAGTGTGCTTCCCGCGCTCATCTCCCTCCTCTCGTTCAACTATATTCTCTATGGCTCAATAACTAGCACTTCCCTCAATGTTGGAAGCGGCATATGTCCAACCTATTTCGTCGAAAAAAAAGAAGCCGCTCTCGATCCCTTCCTAGAACCTATCTGCCTTATATCTTCTAACCGTGTCGATTCAATCTAAGATCCTTTCGAAACCCTTTCATCTCCCATTTCTTAAAGCACCCATCTGGAATCTCAATGCCTTCTGTTCCGATTGCCAGCGGCTTTCGGCCGCCGAGTCTAATGGTGACTTATACTTTCCTATTTAAAAAGATATAGATCGGTTTGTGCCACCTTAGGAAGTTACGGAGAGGACTTGCGTAGTGGCGCTAGAACATAAGTCGTCCATAAACGGCGAGTTTTGACCGGCGTATGGCACGCGTCATCTGGACTTCTTTAGGCTCCCTCCTTCTCGTTCTGCTTATTTTATGTCTAGGCTTTCTTTCAATATCGCTCAATATCGCTGTTGTTGATGGGGCGACCTTCTCTTATTTTTTTGATCATGGGGTGTTCTCAGGGTCTGTCTTATTTCTCCTATCTTATTCTTGGGTTTTCAACTTAATGATGCTTCTCCATCTTGCACATCTCAACCTCTATCCACTCATATGCCATGACCAACCCTTGCCATCTTGCAACTTATTTCCATTCTGGCCTTTTTTACTATGTCTAGAAATTGACCTCTCGTCTTAATGCTTTACCCGATTCCATTCTCGTGATCTGGATAGAATTTCCGGGTGGCGTCGTCTCCCTTGTGTAATTTAATTCTTTAAAAACCCAACTTTCATAAATCCGTCGCTCTCTGAGACACCTTCTGACTTCCTATGCTCTTTCTAGCGGTTCCTCTCCGTCTCTCCTGTTGAACATAATAAAAACATCTTTCTGGGCCCCTTTAACAATATAACAAAAAAATGTCTTGGAACCTCAACATCACAATGGTTGCCTAGGGGCGGCCTCAAAGAACTCGGGAGTTCTTGTTTTTAGACTGCGAGACTTTTTTTTTCTTTTCACAGTTACTCCAGCAATACAAGGGTCTCATCCACCTTGTAATGGAGTACTGCTGTCTCCTATCGGGGGGGCTCTAAGGTTTCGACCCGCTTTGTGGATAGGATCGAGTCCCAAGGCAAAAAACATTATACACTTGTCCTTTAAATATTTCTAGTTTCACTTGACCTCTATCTTTCTGGCCGGCGCGATGGTTCGTGCTTCTATTTCTTTTTCTATACGGTACCAGTAGCGGCAAAGTGCTCGAGAAGACTTTCCACTCGCGAATTTGCCAACACCTTTAAGCCGCCCTCGTAGCACAAGGGGTGCTGTGGTCGGCACATGAGTTTTGTGGTGATATTAGCAACTCCAGACTAGTTCGCTGCGGTGCCTCCCTTCTTCCTGCCAAACCGTCTGTATCTGTGGTATTATTCGTCCTTCCAATCTTCCCTGTGTTTCTTCCACGATAATTTAATCTCCTCACTTCAAACGCCCGCGTCTGTGCTCATCTGCGTTATTTGCGTTAGTTGAATTTTTTTGTTGAAATTTATACACCCCTCCTTGAAAAATAGGCTTTGCCCCATGTGAAAGCGGTAGTGATTAACGTGTAAAAATATATAACATACATGAAATATACAGAATGTGTTATATATATATGTATAATATGTTTATCATTAATAAGTATATTAATAACTACTACAAAGATAATTGTCAATTTTTAGTATATAATATATAATATATATATATATATATATATAGCGCTTAAATATTCTTAGTTGGTGATATTATATAACGATACGCATATATTCCGTTTTCTACCCTTTGAGCGTACACTTTTAATAAAGTGGTTACCCAATTTTTATTTATTTAATTTATTTTATTAACCCTTTTTCTAAAACGTTGAGCATTAACGTTTTAATGTTAAACTGCAAACACTTCTTACCTTTTTCTATCAGTATATCTTTCATTATATTTTAAAGTTTCCCACTTTAATTGTTTTTAATCTAATATATTTTTATGTGAATACATAAATTCTTTTGTAGTTTTAATCAAATAAGTAAAAGAGGGCAGGGTAAAATATCTTTAATTTAGTTCTAAAATAATTAAATTAATGTAAGTTCGTATTTTAAACTTTATTATTTTGAAAGATCTAACATAATTTTTTTTTTTCCCTTTACATAAAATTATTAAAAACATTTTATATTTTTACCAAATTTTTTTAACCCCTTTTTTAAAAATATCAATTAATCAATAATCAAAACTCTAATCGTATCCACACGCCATCCCTCCTTTTCTCTGGTTGATTAATTGATTAAGCGATATAAAGGTCGATATTATGAACAATTTGTATAAACTTCGGGCAATGGGAATAAAGAAATGATCACTCAGGCATATTACGGACTTTTCAAACGAAGGAGATTTTTAATGATTGCAAATGAGCTGAGCACATCATAAGCTTCTGGCAAAAGCAAGGAGAGGACGTACTAGTAATATATTGCATGATACAATCTCTCAACAGAGAAATCGCAAATGAAAACACCAAGGAATATATCTTAATTTAATGAACAGGAAAAGGTTCCTAAACGTGAGTGGAAGTCAACATTATATATATTTTTATATTAAAGATTTAGTTGGTTCTCTATATCTATTATATTATTAGTATTATAATATATATATATATAGTATAATATCTGTCTAGTACATTTGTCATATCAGATGATCACCGACTTTACGAGGCCATATATATTAATGCAGATAGAATAGTAGTATATTTACTATATGATGGTATATGTGAGGGCGGACATAGAAGAAGTGATGTGATGCTCCGAGTCCGAACTACTATTATGCTCGCGGCTTTGTGTAATATATATGAAAGGAGTTATGAGATAACTGGAATATATATATATACTACTATATAGTATGAGATACCATCATTTATGGTAGATACTATATATATATAATCTATATATATATGTAGTATTAGATATATATATATTAATGCAGATATTTGTCGAAGTCTACATTCTTTATGTTTATAATAATAATAAACATTGTGGCTCTTTATAATTATTTTTAATATATATTTAATATATATTATTTATAACTCTCTACTATCGTTTTTTTTTTCGTATTTCTTTCGCTTGTCAGTGGTTTTTCTCAGGGTATTGAAATAATTAAAAGGAAACTGATTAGAAGTGTGAAAAGAGTAAAAGACCGTATTTTGATTTTAGTCATTAGAAACGTAACACGTTATTACAGTACGTTATTACACTTGAAATGGGGTTGTATTATTTTGTTTATTTTAGATACAATGATACAAATTATTTCCTTCATTTTTAAACATAATTTTGTTACAAAGTGTAGCGAACAATTAGGGAATTATGTTTGACTTTATGTCGCTTAAAGTTTAAAAAGAAAGAAGAAACCCCCCCTCCCCCCAGTTGATTTCTGTTGCCAAAGGACAAATTAATATTTATTTGACTTAAATAAAAAATAGAAAACTTTTTTGAACTGAAAAATTTCTTAATTTGAGCTTTTTTTATATATATAAAATTCAAAAAAATATATATAAATTAAAAAGGATATATGTATAAATAAACTAATTAGCATTAATTTGTATTTGGGTATACCATTCTCTATAGTAGTTCTTCTTAATATACAAAGAAAATTAAATCTTTCATTTAAGGGAAAAAAGGTAAAATTAAAGATTATAGATAGTAAGTTTATTCAAGCATACTAAATCAAAAGATAAAAAGATCTTTCTGTTTTTAGATTCTGAATTTGCTAAAATAATCTCCATAGAAAGAGATTTTCAGTTCTCAAAGAAAATATAAAAGTTTGGAAGGCGAAGTGAGAATGATTAAACTATTCAATTGGTTTTAAAGTAGAAAAAATAAGAATCTTAACTTTTTAAAAGAAATGTCGACTCAAATGGAAAATGAATTCTCAACAAGTTTTCATTACAATTGAGAAAAGAATTTCTAGATTCATTATTTGGGATACATTGTATGTTTAAAATTTTTTTTTTAAGGAAAATTCATTTATTATCAAAGTTTTTGAATATTGTATATACGAATTGATCGATAAAAGACTGCGACTGTGAAAGCAGTACCTTTATTGTAAGTTTTAAAAGGAACTTTTATGTGTAGAATAATCGCTTTCGGTTCAAATTTAACACTCATAGAAACATTTTTTTGTCTGCTGCCAAAATCGAATTGAATAATAATAATAATAATAATAATAATAATAATAATAATAATAATAATAATAATAATAATAATAATAATAATAATAATAATAATAATAATAATAATAATAATAATAATAATAATTTAACGTGCTCTACGTATATTTATATTTTTTTGTAAACATAGTTTCAACTATTTCGGTATAACGTCTGATACACATCGGGAAAACACCCTTCATAATTAGTGGAATATGTAATGCTGTTGAAATATTTTAAGTGAATAAAATTTATAATAGGTGCTATAGAGTTGATATATAAAGTTGATATTAATCGAGATAAATACGGTCTTAATTTCTTTGATTTGGAACAAATGTTGACACGATTGATGAAACTTTTTCATGAAACGTCATCAATTGTATTTTTTTTTATGAGACATCACGTAGTTTGTTGTTTTTATTTTATGAAACTTCATCACGTATTTTTTTTTAATGAAACGTCTTCACTTGTAGTTTTTTAAGCAGAAATTAAACGTAACTAAATACATTCACTACTTTATACGTGATTATATTTTCTATTTGGTGGTTTCTTGGATTCCTCATCGGTTGAATTGATTTTTCATTAAATTATGCATATGTACGTATAGAAGAATTTCTATTGAGACCGAAATGCTTATTATCGTTTTCTTGTTTTTCAAGGTTCAAGAATTAGAATAATGTCAGATCTGTAAAGTAAATAGTTTAAAAGTACGTCTTCGTAGTGTAGAAACATTAAATGGAGTAAGAGAAGTTAAACTAATTGAACAAATTTATTTTTTGACTTTAGTCTAAAATGTTGAAGAAGGTGAAAAGCCTGTCTATTCTTATCAGACACAGTGAGCTGTGATAAGGTTTCGGCCTTATACCATGTTAAAATATATTAATTTATGTATATTAAATAGTATAATTAAGTGATTTAAGTTATCGATGTTAATGATTGTCACTTAAAACGCTACAAGTAAATAAGTTATTTATATAATTAATTTAATTTGAAACTAAGGCTCTAAAGGACGTCGAGACCAAATGATGATCAGTTTCAAAATCGCATTCGTTACTTTTTGGGTTATTAGGCGACGTTGCAATACGTTAGGGTGGGTTAGGTGAATATTTTGTTCTTCAAAAATTATAACCTTGTAAGTTAAATGATTTTTGAATCTATCTGGTGCCATTTTCCGATATGTTTATGGCAACATTTTGTTCACGGCTGCACTTCAAAACCCCACAAGTAAAATCACGTATTATGAAATCTAGAACGCCGAATTGTTTCGGTAAACGTCTGCTGAGAGTGTTTTTAATTGTTAAATTCAAACATTTTATGGTAATTATTTAGCTACGCTCAGTCAGTCGATAAATCGATTTTTTTTGTATAATTTTTTATATAAGAGCTTCACACCTTTAAAAACATTAAACAAACAAGTTTAAATCTATGTAACCTAACGTAACTTAATCTTACCTAACCTAACCAAACTTATATTAGTGTATAACTTATTTCACTTTCCATTGTTTCAATAAGCAAATTCACAACTAAACATGCTGCAATAAAGTTATATAAATGTAAAGGAAAAAAAGGTTTAAACTTTTTTCTCTATTGGCGCTGTTGTACATTTGTTTGATAACGTAAATTTTGAAAAAAAAAACAAATCTGCTACATTAGCCACAGATAAATGGACATGAGCCATATATATATATATATATATAATATATATATATATATTATTATATACATATATGATATATATATAATATATATATATATATATATATATATATATATATATATATATATATATATATATATACTGTAGACAGCGATCCACACATTTTCATACCAAAATATTATATGTTATAATGTTGTCCGAAAAGAGCACCAAAATATT
>JABUQX010000038.1:152500-155000 GCA_015478945.1 Trachelipus rathkii
GAGGTTCTCCTTTCAGTGCTTTCAACGGCCACTAAACATATGAAATCTTCACGAATCACAAATATATTTTTCTTATTTCTATTAGAATGTACTCATAATTTGCTTTGATTATTTTATCATTTTTATTCTTATAAATTAAAACTAAGACTGAAACCTACAAAAAATTTTTACTTATAAATTAAAATTAAGAAATTGAAGCCTACATATTTTTTTATAGTTTAAATAATTTCGGGGGGTTCAGATCCCTTCAAACCCTCCCCTAACTACTGCCTTGATAACTCATATTTCCTAACCTAACATAACATAACTTAGCTTAGCCTAGCTTATCCTAATCAAATCTAGCCTAGCCTAACAGCCTGATAAAACCTAACCTAATTCATTTTCAGTCAAATGTCCGGACACAAAGCATCAGGCTTGAAAAGCAAATTGAGTATTTATTATGTTAACATGTATAAAATTTTAATTTGTTTGTATATTCGCTTACAGATTAATGAAAAGAGCCTGGATAAATTTATTGATGAGGAAATTTGATGAAGCCAGAGAAGATGCCTATAGAAGTTTAGAATATCACTCTGATCGTTCTGTTATGTGGAACAGTTTTGAAATTCTGGGGCATTGTTACACCAAGAGAGTTAACAGCAGAACAGCGGAACATTACTTTAATGAAGCGTTAGCTGGATTAAGACAAAGTGATTCAAGTGACGAATTAAAAGTTGCAGCTGCAACCCGTATTTCTTCTGTATTAAAGCATGTTGAAGGACGAAAAGATAAAGGAGGCTGGAATGAAAAATATACTGAGGATTTTATGACGCCTCCAATCAGTTATGGTGTTAATTCAGTTTTGAAATGTGCCACTGAAGCAGTGGAAGTAAAGGTAACAAACGAATCTGGTAGGGGGCTTTATGCAAGAAGAGATATTAAACCAGGTTTGTTTCTATTACTTCAATGATATAATTTTAGAGGGGGGGAAACATTAAACATTTATTTGTTCTCACAAATGATATACATAGAAGTAAATTTAGTTTTAAGTTTTTAATTTATAATGTATAAATTTAGGAATCCAATATTTTTATATAATTTTCCTTAAATGAAATACAGGAGACGTAATAATAGTGGAAAAACCTTACGCAAGTGTTTTAAATATTGAGAACTTTGAAACTCACTGCAATTATTGTTATAAAAGATTTAGGTCTTCCATTCCATGTGATACTTGTTCTCGGGTAAGATAAAGTAGACTAAGCACTGAAATTATATAAAAGAATATTTCAACTTTGCTCATGAGTTAATCGTTTACTTTATTTATTCCAAGGTATGGTTCTGCAACGAGGAATGCTTAAAAAAAGCTAAAGACGAGTTTCACTCCTCAGAATGTCCAGTTTTAAATTTTTTATGTGAAGAAAGGATTGATTGTACGGAAATTTTAATGTTCAGGTAAGATTTAAAATGCTCAACTGGCTGTAGTTTAGTTTTTTTTTCTAAATGCTTATGTTAGCTTTATGTATAGAACATGGATTATGAAGAAAAATTAGATTTCGTTTATGAAATACTAAAGTTAATATTCTTAATTTTCAAGAGGGAAACTTTCAAAAGCAATATTGAATTAAAAAAAAATTAAAAAATACATAAAAAAAATCCTAACTAATTTTAATTGAGAAAAAAAAATGGGTCTCATTATTTTTGTAAACCAATGTAGAGTTAAAAGTTTTTAGTATAATAGAGAAACCCCTTGATTAATTGCAAGGTAGAATTGTTCTTTTTAGTTATTAATTATTAGGTTGAACTAGAACTCCTATATAGATAACTCCTTTTGAAAGGACATAACTAGTTGACTAACTCGACACTAGTTATTATTAAAACACTGTTGTTAGGACTCATGGAACCACACATTCAAAGTAAGCCACTGTTATTAAATTATCGCTTTCACCTAGACGAGCTTTTTCAGTGTTACTTCTTTGTTGTTGCAGTCATAGGCGTTACAACTACTAGCTTTCGAAGCATGAATCAAACTAGCAGTTATCGCAATATGTTACAAATATGAGATCGCTTGTTACGTATTTTCTATTATATTGGGTTTAATGAACATAACATGACTATCTAGTTGAAAGACTGTTAGATAATACGGGGTGATGGGTCTTTTGACTACGTGTGTGTGTGTGTGCCAATTTCAAGAAATTTTATGCAACAAAATAAGTCACTCAATACACCCAACCTACAGTGTTAGTTTTGAAAAGCTAGGAGGTGGCATTTAAATTCTCCTTGCAGAATCGGTCTAACGTTTTGAACACTGTTTAACAATCGGATGTAGATTCAAAAATGTTTGGGATAGCAAAACTACAACATTTAGCTACTCGTATAAAACTGCCTTAGTATTTAGTAACCGAACCGGAAAAAAATAAGAATGAGCCATTGAATATGAGACACTGGCGAATGAAAATGAGACACTGGCAAATGAAAATTTTATATATTTGACGCCCTTACGATTTATACCCGAGTAGTGATT
>JABUQX010000038.1:160000-166586 GCA_015478945.1 Trachelipus rathkii
ATTTATTATTATTATTATTATTATTATTATTATTAATTATTATTATTATTATTATTATTATTATTATAATAATTTTTATATTGTTATTATTTTATTATTTTTATTTATATTATTATGTTGGAGGGGTGGGGGGGGCTCAGATACCTTTTCCGAATGGTATCTGCGAAGTGGTTGTACGTTTTTGTTTTTCGTTGATTTTTCCCCCTTTTGTGGTTCCCCCTCCTTTTCATATATGTTCTTTGTTTCTTATTTTATTTTTATTATTATTATTATTATTATTATTATTATTATTATTATTATTATTATTATTATTTTTTTTTTACTATTGTTTTTATTATTTATTATTAATTATTATTATTAATTATTATTTTTATTATTTTTTGTTATTATTATTCTTATTCTTATTATTATTATTCCCGTTCCCCTTACCCTTCCCTTCCTCAGTTTATGTCCCTTCTCCTCCGTTTTCTGTACGTACTACCCTACGTATCCCTGATCTCTCTTCTGAGAGTCTCCCCATTTCCCTGCTTCCTGGTGGCTACCGGGCTGTTGTCTCTGTGTGTGTCATGGGCCCATCTTGCCCTCCTTCCTACGTGGGTGAGGGTACAGGTTAAAAACCGGTTTTTTGTTGCCCTTTCTCCGGCCGCCTATTGTAGGGGTCCGAACCTTGCCCTAACCTGTGAGGAGGCTGTCCTGCACTTGGGCGCATGATCTGGGCTTCGCGTCTTATCCGTGGTGCACGGCTTTTATTTTCCCCATCTTTGGGACTGGACGCGGAGTTCCCGGGGGGCTTCCCTAGGCACACCCATGGCCCACCCTACGGGGTGGGGTTTCTAGGGGGGAGGTAGGTATCTGGGCCTGTGGTGGGCGCGGTTGCTGCAGTTACGCTGCCGGGATTTATGTTTCTATTCATCATTTGTGTTAATTGAATTTGTGTTTATTTATTGGCGGTGGCTGATGTTTTGGCAGGAGTATTCATGGGAAGAAATCTAAAAAGTTTACGTTTTCCCAGAAAGGCGGCAATCACCATCTGGCGGGTCCCCACCCGTCTCCTCCCTGGCCATTCCCAGGCCTGCGGCCAGCAGGGGCTTTGACGCCTTGTTGATGAAATGGTTGTATTCCACCACCCACACCCTAATCGCCGTTCGGTTTCCGGTCCTGTTTCAGGACTGCCCACCGTCTAGACCAGGTTGAGGCTATTGTGGCTCTCAGAGTACCCTGGTCTCTCCGTTCTTTACGGTTTGCCATTCCAGGGAGCCCTTGCGTCAGCGGGGTTCCATTCCTAAACGCCAGTATACAACCGACGCCGACGATCACTTTCTCCGACCCCCCTCCAGGGGCCCGGGTCTTGATTCCTACGCCGCTTTATTTTATTTACATTCGACGGTCATCTCGTCCACTGACTTCTGTGAGCCAGCTCATCCTTAGTGATGCTTTTGGAAGCTGCTCTTCAAACTACTGAGCCACAGGCACGCCAATGAGGAACGGTTTCCTCTTGGTTCGTGCTGCCTTTCGTACCCAGAGCAACGTACTTGCTTCCCTATCCCATCTGGGGAAGATTCCCGTCATTTCTAAACCTGACGATGTTCGAAACAACACGTCGAAGGGTACCATATTTGCGCCGGAGTTCTGTTCCGATGCTTTCGATTGACATCCTAAACTATCATTTAACAGGCTCACCAACGTGCTATCACCGACTTTATCGTTCCCACTGCTCACGTAAAGGATGAACCCCTCCAAAGACGAACCCTCGTCTGTTGCTTACCTTCTCTGTGCCTTTCCCTCCATCAAGGTAAAACTTGGTTTTACCATGCACACGGTTCGACGTTAATGTTGCCCTCCCGAGAAGATGTTTCAAGTGCCATAAATTTCGGTCACCCCCAGAAATATTGTCGGTCTCCCAGACCATCTGTCCGACATGTGGCAGTTCTCTCCACCCGAACTGTGACAGAGATCCTCCATGTTGCCCCAACTGCAAGGGGCCACACCCGGCCTCCTCTGTCCACTGCCCTTTTTGCGCCTTGGAGAAGGAAAATCCTGGAGCAGTTGCGCCATTATAATAATGAACCGTCGTGAGGCTCACCAGGCGAGGGAGAAGCTGGCTCATCTTCCTCTATCTTATGCTGGCGGCAGCGTCCACTCATCTCGGTTTACCTCTCCGTTGATCATCGGCCCCGTGCGTTTGTCCGGAGCTTGTTTCCGCTTTCAACGTTCGTTCCGTTCGGCCTTCCTGTGCCGGTTTACCGAATCACCTGTTTCGGTGGTTTCTGTGGCTCGGGCCAATGTCCTTCCAACTCTCCCGAAATGGTCCGCCGGCCTCTCGTCGTTCTTCGCGACACACAGACCCTCTTCCTCCATGCTCCTCTCCTTGTAGAGGTCCATGCAGCTCCCGAGGGGATATCTGATTTTGCGATAAGTTCAGCTTCTGAGGTCGATGGCGATCGTCCTTGTGCCTCGTCGAAGCCTACCTGTACCGTCTCCCGGAAACGCCCTGCTTCTGTTTCGCCGGGAAAACACCAAGTCCCTCTTAACGGTTGCGAGAGTCCGTCCGAGGGCGGATTTCCCGAGAAGACATCCGTACTCGCTTGCTTATCGGGCCGCGGACTTCTTGAAGCAGAAGGATCCCGTTTGTACTGGGGGACCGGTCTCTGTCCTGCCTAAACCGGCTCGCCGCGCTGACAACCCGCGTGGCCGATCTCGGACCTGTGGTTCGCGCCCTCTGCCCGTTCTGATAAATTACTACTTACTCCGCCTCGCCCGCTTTGCTTCAGCAATATTCGAGCGATTTGAAACTTGTTCGGATGCCTCGATGGACTCTTCGGACTACTCTTCTTCCGTGGGGGTGTCACGTGCTGACACTGTTGTCCCACCCGAGGGGAGGTCCGAGGAGGTATCGATTGACACCTCGCCCGCTCGCAGTCTTCCTTCGGGTAGACGTGGCTCCGCTTCGATGTGTGATGAGGTTGGGTTGGCTGCTGGTGGATGCAGGAGGATGGAGGAGTCTTCCCTTCCTGCCTCTTCCCCTCCACCCCCTTTGACTTCGGTCCCGTCGACGGAGCCTTCTGGCTCTTCTCGAGCGCGGACCGCTTCCGGGATTTTACCTACTGACGCCATACCCTTGTCATCCGATGTGTCTCATCTCACTCCCGCCGACACCGTTCCTACTTGTCATCCTCTTCCATCTTCCCCAGCCTTTGTTAGGGCGCCTCCTGGCAAGACGCGTCCCCCTTCCCGGCTTGCTAAGAAGTCTGGCAGGGGTGCGTCTGAGGGAAGGAATGTTCGAAATGTGGAGTGTGACTTGGCGCGCCTCTTTGGCGAGCCCTCTCCTGTTGTGCCCAGGAACCCCTCTCGTACACAGGGGGGTCCACCCATATCCCTGCTGCGTGATCTTCCTCTCCCTCCGGGGTTTGAGGTTCCTGTCGGTGGGTCGTCCGACGACTCACGGGACCTTCCGCCTTTAACCTCTGAGGAGACTGCCACGTCCCAAAACATCGTGACTATTGTCACGGATCGTCCTGACCATTGATTTTTACCGTTTATGGCACGTTTCATCCAATGGAACTGCCGCGGATACTTTCCCAATTACGAAGAGCTGAAGAGATTACTTGTAGATCATCAGCCCTTGGCTGTTTGTTTGCCAGGAGTTGCAACTTCGTGACCGTGACCTTTTACAACCTTCCCGGTACAGGGAGCCCCTTATTTCCCTGAATCGTGGAACCAGCGACAGAGGTGGGGCAGCGATCCTGCTTCACGAGTCTGTCCCATTTACTCCCATTCCACTCTCTACTCCGCTGCATGCCGTGGCGGCTCGTATCCATCTTGACGCACCGCTTACGCTGTGCTCGGTGTACCTGGCGCCCAGCTGTAAATATACCAAGAAAGACCTCGTCGATTTTTTCACGTGTCTCCCTCAGCCCATGTTGGTTCTCGGTGACTTTAACCTTCGCCATCCTTTGTGGGGTGACTCTGTTACGTCCCCCAATGCCGGTTGGTTGTTGAGTATTTTGCAGGATTTTTCATTGGGATGTCTCAACACGGGCCTTCCGACCTTTGAACGTTTTGATACAAGGCACTTCTTCCTGTGTTGACGTCTCGTTGTGTTCCATATCGTCTTTAGATCGTTTTGGGTGGGAAAGGTCGTCTTTCCTCTGTGGTAGTGACCACTACCCAATCGTGATACCATCTTTCAGCCCCAGTCCGCAGCAACCACCTTATTCTGGCTGGCGCTACGACAGAGCAGACTGGTCCTCCTTTCATCAGGCCATTTACTTTTCCATCTTTCCTGCTACTATCCTGTTCCCGTCGCCGGCGGATGTCTTCACTTTCTTTCCAGGAACCAATTCCCCAGGCGGCAACAGATCATACACCCGTTCATATTTGACCCGAAAATTGACAACTCCCTGGTGGAACCAAGAATGTGCTCGGGCTAATCGTGAAAAGCGAAAGTTGTATAAGCTGTATAAACAGACTCCCACACCTTCCAACTTGATTCTGTTTAAGGCTTCGGCGGCCCGCTCCCGGCGTATTAATCGCAGTACGCGGAAACAGTTTTTTCGCACATATGCTTCCACCGTTAATTCTTCTACGCCGGTATCTTCAGTCCATAAAAAGGTGCGAAAAATTTCCCGAAAACACCATGCTGATCCGCCTATTATCCTCGCTTATGGCCCGCAAACTTCTGAATGTCATCTCTGCTCCTCGGAGTTGTGGCGGCGAAGTTGGGTTACACACTTGCGTCCTGCTCAGCGGCTCCGTTATCCTGAACTTTTCGTCTCTAGTCGCTTGCGGGTTGAGCTTCCTGATTTTTCTGTTCCGCCTGGAACAGACCTTCCATACAACCGGCTATTCACCAGGGCCGAGTTCCTAGACGCCCTCAAGCTTTGCGGGGATGGTGCGCCTGGCCCTGACGGCATCTCCTTTCAGATGCTTCGACATGCACATCCATCTGCCACTGCCTTCCTTCTCGGCTTATACAATAGAATATGGGTGGAGGGGGTCTTCCCTCCTGTTTGGTCTACTGCATATATTGTCCCCATTCCCAAACCTGGGAAGGATCCGACTTCTTCCGATAACCATCGCCCTATTTCATTGACCTGCAATACATGTAAGCTCATGGAGAGATTGGTGGCTTCCCGTCTTGTTCCACGTTGGAGCAACTCCATGCATTTTCCGACTACCAATTTGGTTTCGTCGCCATCGCTCGACTCAGGATCCTCCTCCTTCGGTTGGATCACGACATTCGTGAGTCTTTTGCTTCCAACAAAATTGACCCTGGCCGTTTCTTTGATCCGAAAAAGCGTATGATAGCACGTGGAGGTTGGGGTTTTTGCGGAGCCTCTCCACTCCTTGGGACTTAGGGGCAACTTCCCCTATTCCCTTCAGTTGTTGATGTCGGACCGTTCGTTTCAGGTTCCGTTGTGGTGCCACGCTGTCGAGGTGTTTTGTCTTGGACGAAGGGTGCCGCAGGGCAGTGTACTTAGCGTGTTGCTTTTCGCTATTGGTTTCAATGGTGTTGTCGATTCCATCCCGCCGTCAGTGCGCTGCTCCATCTATGTTTACGATCTTGCTCTGTACATCTCTGGTGCTAAACTTCCTTGTATGGAACGTCAACTTCCAGGTTGCCATCGATAGGGTTTTCTCCTGGTGCTCTGCGCGTGGTTTACATTTTTCCACGTCGAAACTACGGGCGTGCTTTTCCGGAAAAATCCTCGTCGTAGGGGTCGCCTACAATTGGCCTCCAAAGTTCGTCTCTATGGCTCCCCTATAACGTGTGGAGCCGAAGGGTCGGTTCCTGGGTTCTGTTGCTCGATGAGCGACTCACGTACCTTCCTTATATTACTCTCCTAAAGCTAATTGCCGCCGTTCTTTGGATCTCTTACGGCAACTCACCTCCAAGACTTGGGTGGGGACAGAAAAACCATGATCCACCTTTACATCATGCTGGTGCGGGCTAAACTGGACTATGGATGTGCCCATTTATGGGCAGACCTTCCAGTCCTACCTCCGCCCTTCTTGACCGCCGTTACAGACTGAAGGTCTGAGAATTGCCAAGGGTGCATTCCGTTCCTCTCCGAGGGAAGCCTGGAGGTGGAGGCGGGGTGATGCCCCTATCCCTGCGGAGGAGCAGCTCATGTGCTCGCTGTTCGTTCGTCTTCCAGGTTCCTACCTCGTCGGCCTTGACACTTATACAATAGAGCGAGTCCATCAAAATTCTTCTTATTGGCCATTGCTGGGGTTGTTACTTACATCCTCGCTTTTCTCGACCTTCAGCGAGCGGTCATGCAATTTGATTTTACCTCTACCCTTCCCAGTGGGGGGTCTCTCCGCCCCCTGCTCTCTGCAGCGGGATCCAGTCTTTGAATAAATCGGAGGCACACCCGGTGCTGTTGAGGGATTCCTTTGTGTCTCACGCGGAGGTCCATAGCGACTCTTATAGCGGTTTACACCGATGGTTCAAAGACGGAGGAAGGGGTGGGGGCTTCCTCAGCTGTGTTTCCGGACATCACTGTATCCATACCCTTCCACCCTATTTGTCTGTTTTCTCAGCTGAACTAATAGGAATGTCCTGGCGGTGAACAGGATCAGT
>JABUQX010000039.1:0-13299 GCA_015478945.1 Trachelipus rathkii
GGAGAGATTTATATATACGACACCCACTCCGCCATCAGCAGATACCTCTCACCCCCCAATTCTCAAGAACTGCCAGCAACTATGGATTAACAGTCTGGTATCTTCAACTTCATCTACTACTAGAATTAAATTATCAGAAAATACAAAATACTGCCTTAGCGAACAATCACAGGTTGTCTAAAAACCACCCGTATCCAAGATCGAGGAAACAAAATTTTTTCCCATTCAGGATTATCTAAGTATGATAGGAAACACAATTCTACCACCCTGCATAACTACTACAAGAAACACACTATGCCGTCGTCTAGATCTCCCCCTCTTCAGCTGTCCTTTATTAGGGGGAAAAATCGTTTAGAACCATCCCTCCCTCCCAACGAAACATCTCTCTCAGGACATATTCACACAACACACTTTACACAGCATCTAAACCTCAACCAATTGAAACCGCGCACCAAATCATCTCATAAATTCCCGACCCTCTGAAATATCTGCAACCGTCAAAATAACTCGCCCTCGAAAGGGCAATTCTCACTCTCTCTAAAATTAAGATCAAGGGATCTCCTAGGAATACAAAATAACAGGTTTCGACCTGCAAGTACACTCCCCTTGCCCACTCTGTTGTAGATGCAATAGAGGGTTGACAACTTTAGCAGACCGGTCACTACTGAGATGATCACCGCAACTCACCATCCCTACGATACTCTATCAAAACTCCTCGCCGAGCGCACCCCTGTAGCATCCAGCCCGGTGGAGGTTGCCGGTTTCTGGAAATGACATGGACCCGACCCCCAAATAAGGAGCCCAGGAACAAATTATACACTCACTCATATATATATAGTGTACTACTATATAATAATATACTATATATACTATATAGTGAAGGTATATATAAAAGAGAAAGTATAAAGTATTATATAATATAGTATAAAATTATATATAATATATATATAATATATAGTATATATAAATAATATATAATATATATATATATTATATATATCATATAATATATATATATATATATATATATATATATATATATATATATATATATATATATATTTTTTATATTTTTATATATATATATATAATATAATATATATATATATATATATAATATATATATATATTATATATATATATATAATATATAGTAATATATATTATATATATATATATATATATATATATATATATATATATGTAGTATATATAATATATATTATTTATATATATTATAGCTATTAGATAGTATAGTATAAGGTTGACCTAATTATTATATCTATAGTATATATATATAATATATATGATATTTTGAATACGTTGGATAAAGACGTGTTAAGAATAGAAGATTCAGTAAGAAAACAGTTGGGAAAAATTGCAAAAGTGAAGAAAATTAGAATTAGAATTTTAGAAAATAAGCTCTCTTCAAAAGATCCAGGCTTTTAATGAATTGGAAATTTTTTCGCAAAATGTGAAAATTAATTATTTTATGATTTTTAAATTTATTTTGAAGATAAATTAAGTGAATTTTTGATTAATAAGTATATAAATTGTGAAGTGGCATAAGTACCTGTATATGTGCTTTTTGGACACTTGGAATGTGATGAGATTTCTTGCTGTGTTTTACGTAAAGAAGACCATTCAAGGATCTCAAGAGTTTCAGGTGCAACTTAGTAAATGAAGTGTTTCTAATTAAATTTTAACTACAAGTGTTGCAAAAAAATCAGGATAGAATACAGTAGTAGTAGAATAAATAGGGAACTCTGCGAATGATAAGAGTGTCTTGAACCAGGATAGAATACAGTAGTAGTAGGATCTCAAGAGTTTCAGGTGCAACTTAGTAAATGAAGTGTTTCTAATTAAATTTTAACTACAAGTGTTGCAAAAAAAATCAGGATAGAATACAGTAGTAGTAGAATAAATAGGGAACTCTGCGAATGATAAGAGTGTCTTAAAGACAATTAGAGGGTATTTCATCAAGGAAAATATATTAAACAAGAAAGATTAAAGTGTAAAATTAAAGCAAAGGAACTCTAACAAGAGTATCTTAAGACAGAGAATATATCAAGGTTCCTTTGATTTTGATATAGGAATTGATTGCATCAAGTATATTATCAAAGAAAGAAGATTATTCAGGAACTTATAAATTGATCAATATTGAACTCTGAGAAGAGATTTAATTTAACAGAAGGAAGAAATTCATCAAGTAATCATAAATTTCACCCATAAGAGAGAGGTTTTTAAATTTTAAATTTTTAGTAGTTTGGAGATTGTTTGAACGGGGTTTGGAGCTTGAGGTATTGGGAAGTGCTCAGGTTATTGGGATCCCGGTAAGCGTGCAGCTGTTTCAAAGTGTGAGAATTAGAAGGAAGTAGAGGTGGTGAATAAGGGGTCAGAAACTAGGAGAGTAAGGGGAGTAAAAGAAGATAGGATGGGCAAAAGAGATTAGATTAGAGTGGGGTTGTATGAATGTGAGAGGGATAAAATGAGGATCTGAAAAGGAAGAAGTGGGGTTAATGTTCGAAGAACAAAGGTTGGATGTGCTGGGTTGAAGAAACAAAGCCTGAAAGGATACGAAGGAGATGGTCTTGGAAAATTTTAAGGGTACTGAATTTCGGGGATGAAACGAGAGAGTGAGGGCGAGGGAAGGGGTAGGAATAGTTATGAAGAAAGAGGTGTGGGATAAGGTAAACAGTGTGGCAAATAGTGTGAATTCAAGAATAATGTCGGGTTAAGTGAAATTTGGGGCGGGATGTGGGTTTTTATATGCGCGTATGCACCAGTAAATGGAAGCGAGGGAAGGAGGAGAGAGAAAGATTTTGGAGTGAGCTGTAAATGAATGTTGGGAAAGTTTCGGGGTTAAACTGATAAAATTTGTTTATTAGGAGATGTTGAATGCAGGAGTGGGAAGGAGGAGATGGGTAGAATTATAGGTCCATTTGGGGTAGGGGAAAGGATGTTTAATGGAGGAAGTCTTTAGAGTTAATGTGTTGATTAGAAGATCTGATAGTTGGGAATAGACTTGGTTTCAAGAAAAGTGAAAAATCATAAGTATACATGGAAGAGTGAGCATAAACGCGGGGCGGAGGGCGTTACTGGATTATGTGTGTATAAATAGATATGGATAGAGGCAGATAACTAGATGTAAATGTATATTCAGAGGGGCAGGTAGTGGGTTATCTGATCACATATTTTGGGTGGTTTTACCCAAACTGCTAGGTTAAGGGGGAGAGGTAACGGTTTAGAGAAAGAGAAAAAAAAGAAGGAAAATAGAAGTCGTAAAGGTGGAAAAGTTAGATGAGACCATTGTGTAAGAACGAGTTTAGGAGGGGTATGGAGGATAGGTGAGGGACGTGAAGAGGAGACGGAAATTAGGGATGTGGAAGAGGAGTGGAAGAGATTTAAAGAGACAATTCGTGAAGAGGCCAGAAGGGTATGCGGAGTAAAAAAGGTGGGAGCCAGCTGAAGGAAAGGAAGTGAGGATTGTGGACGTGAGGAGGTGAAAGAGTTGGTGAAAAAGAAAAAAGCAGGCTCTATGTGAACATGTGTTGCGGGAAGTGACGGAGGAAGGGAAAGCTGGAGGAATATAGGAGGGGTTAGAGGTGGGAAGCAAAGAGGGCGGTGGAGAGGGCGACAGAGAAATGCAAACAATGATAGTGGGTGTAGAACAAGTGACCAGAAAAATTTTGGGACAACAGGGAGCAAGATATTCTTGTTCTTTTAGAACAATGCGAAAAAGAAGAAGGAACAAAAAGAGACCATTTATAGAGCATTAAGGAAATGGATAGGAAAGGGGAAATGAAAAACAAGAAAAAAGGAATAAAAAATAGGATGCTTGAATGAAATGGGTGGGAGAGATGATGAGGATTTAGTTACAAGAGGTGAGGATGGGGGGTGAAGAGGGACAAGCGAAGGAGATAATGAGGAAGAATTCAAATGGAAGAAAGGTTAGTTAGGGCGTAACATAAAGAAAAAAAAGAAAGTCCAGCAAGGTCTAAGAGGTGTGAGTATGGGAAATGTTAACAAGATGGGAGGGCAGGAGGGGTGGAGGAATGGCCTGTACAGGTATATAGATTTTATGTTGGAATGGGAAAAAAAAAGGAACAGAGGTTTCACAGGACTGGGAGGGATGGGTTGTTTGGTTCCCTGTATGAAGGGAAAGGGGATAGGGATGGAGTGGGTGGTAACAGTTAATGTGGGAATTATAGAGGTGTAGTGTAGTAGGGAAAGTGTATGGGAGAATCCTAATTGAGAGGGTGAGAGATCTATTTACGGAAGAGAGAATGGGGGAAGAACAAGGAGGATTTAGGGTCGGAAGGGGGTGTGTGGATCAGATATTAGATACAAATTGAACATGGAGTACCAAAAATACCAGAAAGGAAAGGGAAAGTGTATGGGTGTCTTTTTAGATCTGGAGAAAGCATTGATAGAGTGAAGGGGGGGGAATTATGGCAGGGTGCTGGAAGATATCATGGATACGGGGGTAAATTGGTAACAGGTATTTAGGGCCTTTTTTATAGGAATAGCAGAATGTGTGTGAGTAGTTTTAGGGAGGGGACGAGTGAGATGTTTTTGGAGTGGAGAAGAGGGTTGAGACAGGGAATGTGTATATGTCACCGTGGCTTTTCAACTTATTTATGGAGAGTGTTGGCAGAGGAATGATGAGGGAGGGGAGAGGGGTGGAAATGAGATAAGGGTGATAGATGGGAAGTGAACATGTTACTATTTGCGGATGATACTACTTTGGTGGCGAGAATTCGGAAGGGCTGTAGTATTTGGTTTGAAGGAGTTTGAGAGAGTGTAGTGGACAGAAGGGTCTTAGGATAAAAATCCCAGGTAGCAGTGCAAAAGTGTTATTGTGTTTGAGGACGGTAGGAATCAGAATGAGGGGATGGGGTTAGAGATAAGATAGGGGGTGTAGTATTAGAAGAAGTAAGGTTTTCAGAAGATATTAGGGATGGATTTGGGTCAGGAAGGAGGATGAAGGAACGAGATAAGACTTACAAGCAGAGTTAGGAGAAGGCAATGAGAGATTGAGTGGTTTGAGGATTTATGGAAAGGGGGGGAGTTTATCAACATCAACTTAAGATAAGCTATGTTTGAAAAAATTTTGTGTACCAGCGGTGTTGTATGGGTGTGAAAACATGGCGGTTGAATGCCTAGGTCCAAGAAGAAATTGAAAGTGTTTGAGATGATAGGGTTGAGAGCGGTATGTGGGGTTAGTAAAAGAGAGAGGTATTAGGAATAGTGTATAAGAAGATGATGTTGATTGGAGAATGGTTTGGGAGAAGAGGGAGTAGGGAATGTAAGATGGTTTGGACATCTGGAGAGAATGGAGGAAGCAGAGGTTGGTTAGGAGAGTTTGGGAGGCGGAGGGGATAGGAAGGAAGAGGAAGGGGAGACCAAGGAAGAGGGTGGACTGGATGGAATAAAGGAAATGCTGGAAGAGAGAAGGATGAGGGTGGAGGAAGGTAAGGTGTTGGGGAGAGATAGAATGGAATGGAGGAGATGGGTGAGGGCGAGATGAACGGAATTATGTATTTAGCATTGCACGTACCACTGACCTCGCTTAAGCGGGATAAGTGTACTGCTATAATATAAATAATAATAATAATAATATAACTATATATTTAATATATATATATATATTATATATATAATATATATATATATAATATATAGTTTATATAGTATACATATATAATATATATTAATATATATATATATTATATATTATATATTATATATATATATATATATATATATATATATATATATCATATATATATATATATATATATATATATATATATATATATATATATATATATATATATAACTAATATTATATTATATATATTATATTATCATCACCCACCTTCGAGAGAGGTATTTATATATATATATATTATATATTATATATATATATATATATATATACACATATAATATCATATATTATATATATATATATATCTATATATATAGGGTCTAAAAGGTGCGGAAGAGGTTCCAGGAATCATTGAACCCAAACAAGGAACTTTATTTAGGGTTGAATCAAATCTCGAATATTCTGAACAGGTCAAAGAGGTAAGATGTTGCTAAATATATTACTTTATTTAATTTAAACTTTCTTATATTGTCCTTCATATATTTTTTTCAGTTTCAATTTTTTGTAATATCATGTCTAATTATTACCTTGGGGGAGTAACTCAAGTTGCGTTTTTCTACTCCAAATATATAAATCGATCATATATTATTGTTATCTTGCCATGCAGGCGAGACAATGGGTATCGAGAATGAAAAGCTCTCTTTCTTTCACTCCTGCTCATTCAGCTCAGAATCGTTGCTGGGATGCAGGAATATTATTTGATTGGTTAAGCATGTATCCATTACCATAAAGTACGCTCTCTTCCTTTGTTTTCTTACTGACATAAATTTCTTTCCTCTTGCTAAGATATCTAAAGCAACTTATGTAAATCTGCCTTTCCTCTCTTGTTCGCTTTGATGGATTTGCAGCTAATACTCTAGCTGAAGAGGCTAATCTCATTGGTTTCATTTTTTCCTTTTTTATGCTAATTCTTCCCAGAACGACTTAAGCATTCTGGCAATCCCCTTCCCACTCTTTCTCTCAGTTGTCCCATGTTTTAACTTAAAATTTCACATGGTCTGGTGCATAGGATGATAATATCTATGAACGTCAGGAGGGTAAGCGTCCCTGAAATTATTGCTCCCGTGTTTTAAGTGAGTATGATTTAGAAATGACGACTTTTCCCCGTTCATCTCTATCTATGCCTAAACATTAATATACCTTCCTCACTATGTTGTTCGAAGCGCTCGAATGCCCCACCTGTTTCGAAGGAAAAATAATCGTTTTGATCGCTACAACAATCACCCACTCGCAACAATCAGCAACCCTACAACAATCACCCTTACCTTAAACCCTTATACATAAGTATATATTCAAACATCTAAGTTGTTTGAATATATATATATAACTAACTCTCTCTCATTTCTTGGATCATTTGAAATTTTCATCTTCCTTCTCAATCCCTTATAGCTTCTATCCTTAAGGTCAACTGGTGATATACTTTCCAATCTTACTGATCTATGCTCCTCTGTCCTTAGGGATTATGGGTGGTCTTGTGTAGTGGTACTTAGCATATTCAAAGCCTTTAACCAGTACGTCATGCGTCGCTGCTCTCTAAGCTCCATTCCTTTGGGTATCCTCCTTTACGTTACTTCCTCGTGATTAGTTTTCTCTTAAGTCGTTCCAATTCTGAGATTATTGATGAACGGCTTCTTCATTCCCTGTCAATTGTGATGTTTCTTAGGGTTCTGTTTTGCATCCAACACTACTCTTATCATTAACGACCCCCTCAGTTGCTTTTCTTTCTCCATTCATTCTTTTGCCGAAAACTTCTATATTCCTCTTTTCACTCATTATATATCTTTTGCATCTTTTGCTTCTCGTTCGCAATTTCCCTATTCTATTCTGGCAGATCTAGATACCATTTTCCGGTGGGGTAACCTCAACCAAGTGAATTTAAACTCTAAAAACTCATTTTCCGCATATCTCACTCTCGAATACATCTTCCAATATTCCTACCTCTTTATATGGCCCTACCGTTTTACCTGTTGAGAGTAGTCACATTGTCGTTCTCAACATAAACAATAAATTGTCTTGGAAACCTTACATCACAATGGTTGCTATGACGGCTTCAAAGAGCTGGAAAGTCTGTTCAGATTTCCAAAATTATTTTCTTCCGTACAGTTACTTCTACAGTATAAGTGTTATCTGCTCTTCTGCATAGAACTTTTCATACTTCTAGTCGGAGTGGGGGGGTAGTTAGCTCCAGTTCCTTACATATTTTTGGATGGGAATTAGTCTAATTCCCTTTACCCTTTATCTCTGCGAACGTGATATTGGCGCCATATCTCTTTTTTTTATAATTTACTATGGCAGTTCCTCGAGAGAATTAGCCTCTAAGCATTCGACCACCGTTGTGACTCCCTTGTACTACAAGAGCTGCCATACCTTTCCATATATTTTGTGTGGAGATAGGAAACTCAGGTTGTTCCTTTTTGTACCTACTTCTTTCCACCATCTGTTCCATTAAATTCTTTGCTATCGTCATTTTTCCTTATGTAATTAACCTTCCTCATTTTAGAGCTTGCATTTGCCCTCACCTGAGATCTTTATTTTAGGTTAGGCTTGGGTGAAATTTTCTCATAATTTTTTTCTTTTAATTCCTCTACTTGATTAGGGAATTACTCATGAGTGGTGGTAAAAGATGTGACCATAAAAGAAATAAGTTGAGGAGGGCGCAAAGACAAGCTTTGAAGTAATGAAAATGAATATATTTAGAGGGAAACGAATAAAAAATTCCACAGAAACGAAGTGGCTAAATAAAAGGAGGAGGTTTCACAGTGAACAAGCGTGGAGATGCTAATCTCCATACAAAATTGGTGAGAAGTCACATCGTTGCACACCTTGTGCTTAGAAGATGTTATAATGGTGGTATATAAGGAGTGGTTAGTTCCGTCAAACACTAGCCATTGTTGTACTTAAATAAAAAAAAAGAGATAAAGTGCCAACGTCCGTCAAACTTATACTTGAGGGGAAAAGAAAGTTGAAAGTAAGTGAAGTCTTTTAACCTTGCGCTTTACTTTCCGAAAGATTAGTCGACAGTACTTCATGCAAGGGCAATAGTCTTTTCAGCAGGAATACTAGCTACAGATCCATTAGAGCGAATAAGAGGAGGTAAAGAAAATTTACAGAAGTTACAAGATTTCTTTTTATTTAGGTGGCAGAAAGCAAAAATATTGTTTTCATCATTGCCAAAAAGAGAACCAATAAATTAAGAGATCTTTCGTTTAGAAGAAGTGCTTTTAACTCGTCAGGATATCTAAACTGAAGAGTGATATAAAAGGTGCTGTAAAATTTTTTTTTTTTTTCAGTACCGATAGGTATTGTCTATAACCTGAACGACCACGAGAACAAGTTAGATAGAACTGTCAATTTTGGAAAGAGATCGTTTTAATTAATAAGGAATGTGCCTGCTGTTCCCACCGGCAATCAATATTCGCCCCTTATTGGTAGACACAGAAGCGTTCTCAACATCAAACATCACAATTAGTTCAATTTAAGGGCCGGAAGATACAAGTAACAGATTTTTGTATAACATGGAATTATATTTCCCACGATTTTTAGTAAAATATTTTCACATTGTAATAATTTACTTTCCCATTCATCGATATGCGCAATATCTTCTCGCTAATGGAAAGATGTCATTTCCACCATTTTCTCTACTTTCTTTTCTGTTAACAACACTCTTTGGTGACATTACTACTTCAAGTAAGATTGATATTTTTCAGGTTTTAAAGTTTAGTTAATTTTTTAGTGAAGAGTTGAAAAACACCATTAGCTTTGATTACCTTCAATTTGAGTTTCCCTTCTTTGTTTACAGTTTGAAATTGATATTAATTTTGCTTTTTCAACGCAAAACTGTTTATCAAAATTGGATTTTAATTATTATATTTCTGAAAATATTCTCAAACTTTAATATCTTTATTTCAAGCTTCCTATTGCTTTATTTATGAAATGAAAAAGTTAAGAAAACAAGCTTTGCTATACACATCTTGTTCTATACTTCTTTTCCAGTGTCCATAATCATCCTTTACTGATAATTCAAATAGTAAATTGTCTTTCAAAATTATTGATCAGTAACTCTAAATACAATTTATATCTCACAGTTGTACAGTTGCATATAATGTCCATAGTTGCAAATTTTCATGAGTGTCTGTTATGAACTCTATCTAACTCTTTTATTTAATTTAATCGACTTAGCTTAAAGAACTATAAAGAGATTTTTATTTATTTATTTTTTTTAAATTTTCTGCCTCACATTGCTTCTACTTGTTCATGATTGTTTCTTTTGTTTTAATCAAGGCATAATTCAAGGAATGTATACGGTATAATCACAACTTTTATTTAATAAAGAATTGTTCTTTTCTTTGTTAGTTAATATAATTAAGTAATTGAAATACGAACCAGTATAAGCAGTCAATAAATTTAAAATCAACCTTCACAAGAAAATAATTTTGCCTTGCTTTGTTCTAATTTTAATTAACAAGGTGAAATAATTCTTGCCCATTTAATAATTTTCTTCAAAGATTTGGAAAATATAATTAATAAATTACATGGTTTTGAAAACCTTTCCTGACTTACTTAACTTAAACTGACATAAAAACAGATACTTAGCTTGAAAAAGTTGTTCTAAATGTGTTTCCTAATATATCACCTTCTTCTCTTCATTAGGTGACAATTTCAAATGGCTTGACTTGGAGCTTGGATGGAAAAATATTTTATTATATCGACACTCTTAAGTTGTCTGTTGATGCCTTTGATTACGACATGAATACTGGCAATATAAGTAAGTTCATGATATTCTCATTAGTTGAAATATTCCTTCAGTACATAATTTACTCATCCCTTTTGTTTATATAAAAAAAAATGTTAATTTTGTAATTTTATTTTTAAGATGCACAAATATATTATTTTATCTGTCTATTATCCATTTATGCATTTCCAAATTTCTGTCTGTTTATTTCTCTCTTTCTCTAAATATGAGAGAGAGATGAGAGAGAGTGAAGTAGAGAAGAGAGAGAGAGAGGAGAGAGATGAGAGAGAGTAGGGAGATAGAGAGAGTAGAGAGAGAGTAGAGAGATGGAGAGAGAGAGAGTGAGAGGAGTGAGTGAGAGAGTGTTAGAGGAGTGAGGAGAGATGAGAGAGATGATGGGAGAGAGATGAGAGAGATGAGAGAGAGTAGAGAGAGAGAGAGTAGAGAGAGAGAGAGAGATTGGAGAGAGTTTATGTGAGTGAGAGGATGTATGTAGTAGGGAGGTTTACACGAACGTGCAAGTGAGGTGAGAGAGAGAGAGAGAGAGAGTGCAGAGAGAGAGAGATGAGTAGGAGAGAGAAGAAGAAGAGAGAGAGAGAGAGATGAGAGTGAGTGAGTGAGTGAGTGAGGTGGTAGTTGAGTGATGGTAGTGAGTGAGTGAGTGAGTGAGTGAGGTGACTCAGTGAGTGAGTGAGTGAGTGAGAGAGAGAGCGTGAGAGAGCGAGAGAGAGATGCGAGAGAGTAGTAGAGAGAGAGTAGAGAGAGAGAGAGGAGAGAGAGAGAGAGAGAGATGAGTAGATTAGAAAGAAAACGAGTCAGAGAGATGAGTAGAGAATCAGAGATCACTTCCACTAATGAACGCCAGTCAAAAAATGACTTGAAACTTGAATGATACGAATATACTGCATTTAATAAAAAAATTATGTTCAACTATAATCAGGATTTTATGAAATCCAAGTTCCAGAAACTAATTAAAGTGATTTTAAATATGGCAAATAAAAGTGAAAAGCAAAAATAGATTGATAGTTTTTTTTTTCTTGGTCATTTTAACATAATGTAAATTTCCAGGGTGTAATGTTAGATTAGGGAAATATCAATTTTAGTTATTGTAGATAACATTGTATTTGTCACGTTTTTGGTTTTCTGTGAGCTCTGGACCATGGAAAAATTTAAAAAATTAAATAAAAAAAAAAAAGTAATTTACCTTGCTGATCTTTCAGCATATTATATTTATTTAGGCACATGGAGAAAGCAATTGCCTTTTCATTTTGTAAAAATAATAATAAATAATATATCATCATAATAGTATTTGGTCATATGGAAATGGATGGATATCAGTCAGTTGGAGTTAAGTAGCGCATGTATAGTGGTGTGAAGTGGGTTTTGGCTGGAATCGATTGCTGGTGGATCTGAAGAAAATAGTAGATCAAATAAATGAAATGTCTGAAGAGGAAAAAGATATGCTAATCATGGCAGATGCGAGTATAGAAACGGTGCATTTAATTGTGAACTGGCTAGGTAATGTGAGCAAGTATGGTTTGGTGGACCTGGGCTCAGGGATAAACCCCTTACATATGATAGAGATATGCCACAGTGATCGGTTCCTGTTGTCAGTCTTTGGTTGCAAGCCCTATGGGTTAATTTTTATTTTTTTGACTGTGTTATATTCGGCATTAATTCTAATGGGACGGGAATGGTCCGGGGAATTGGGGGGGTGGGGGGGGGGTTCAACTTTTCAAATTTGTCATACATGCTTTTCTGATTCATTTAACATATCCTATATTAGTTATGGCACTTCTTGTTATGCATCCTCCAAATCTTCCTATATTTTTAGTGAGAAGAGTAATAGAGGCATAGAGTTAGAGAATATATATATATATATATAATTATATATATTATTATAATATTATATATATGTTATATATTTATATATATATATAATTATATATCATATATATTTATTATATTTATAATATATTTAATATTAATTTTATATATTATTATATATCACTCGAACTACACTTCGCATTTTAAATATATTATGATGATGTATTATTAGGGCCTATTTATCGTAACATTATATAAAATTTGCAAAAAGATGAAATTTAAAAAATAATAATTGTAAAACACAGAAGCTTAGGTTATAATTAACCGCCAGGATATATATGCATTGGCCAGTCTTCGTAGTTTGTACTTTTTTCCATCAACATACTCTTCAATTTGGTTCTGCATTGCCTTATTTCCTTTACTTCTTAATCAATCCTTGGATAGTTATGCGCATTTCAATTCATCTTATAGTTTCAAACATTGTTCTATTCATCCTTAATTTTTATCTTATCATCCGATGGATACTTAAGTGTGTCATTTAGAAAATTCGTTCATTAAATTTATAGATTATACGTGCTTATTTCAACTCTGGGCTTCATCATATTTTCCATAGTTGGTTGTTGATAAAGTGCTTTATATTCTCAGATTCATAATTCATGCATCTGTTTTATCTTTCCATAAAGTTATCCTCCTTACCCTTCTTTAACTTTAAACTCCTTCTTTATTATGAGAAGAGGTATTTCTAATTGGTAAATGATGAGTAAATTTTGATTAATGTTAAAAATTAAATACATTTGTTTGTGATTTGTGCAATATTTGATTACCATTAAGTTGATTATAGAAAAAAATTTATCTTATAGTTTGATTTGATTAAGGTTTGACTGAGCACTTTCCAAATGTTTATGCAACTGCACTGCACTGCATACTGCAGTCAAAATGTGAAGGGCACTGTTGAGCTGCACTCTTGGTCAGCACGTTGTCCCTACCGCAGGTCTTTTTTTTTTTTTTGGCAAACATTACCATGATTTTTTCATCGTTTATTTCGGCCAACCCTATAGTATGTTAA
>JABUQX010000040.1:0-20434 GCA_015478945.1 Trachelipus rathkii
GTAAGCATGTCATCCACACAACCCACACCGCTTAAGTACTTGCAACGGATTTGGCCCTCGTCCTCCAACTAGTGTTTCCAAAGTGAGAGATGTATTTACCAACTCCGCTGGGCACAACTCACAATCAACTACACTAGCACACTACACCACCAACGCACCGCAAACCGACCTCTCACCCAGAACAGATGGCATAACACTATCGATCGATCACTTCTACACAACACACGCCACAAACACTCTCACACACACCTATATTTGAATTTCAATACTAGCTAGTACAAAAAAAAAAGTATATAATGCATTGTAAAATCTCTTTCATTAATGGTCGGCAGGCATGGGAAAGAGGTTGTGGGCGTGCATTTGCAGTCTAGCGAGCACTCACACCGTCTCGCACCCTGGTAATCCATTATATTAATCAACTACTCTGTCTGGCACTTAAACACTCACATAACTACACACACACTATACTAACACATACATAACATCATATATATATATTATATACTACATATATATATATATATATATATATATATAACTACTAATATATATACATATATATACTCACATCATACCTAAGATACAGAACACGTATATAACGTATTCGTATTCTCATACCCTTTTTACTTAATACATGACTACACCTTACAAACTATACACAAACACAAGTACACCTACACACACATTTATATATATTATATATATACATATATATATATAGTATATATATTTAACACACTAATACATATATATATACTCACACATATATATATATTTTATATATATATATATATATATATTACATCACTCACACTACTAACATTATCAGCACACACACACACAAATATATATATAGTTTAAAATATTACGTTGCTCCACTTCTGGTTAATGTAAATGGGACATTTAAATAAGCCCAGTGGACTCTTCAATGTTTGAAATGGATCATAAACGTTAAGATAATCCTCAGACCTGCAAACTGATTGGCAGGTGACCATATTTATTTCCTTAAGTATAATGGTCTTTATTCTCAAAATTTATAGATGAAATAAATAAAATAATTCACCGAAGACATATACGACATCGCGAATATGTTTAAAAGCGACCTCTTCGAATGTTATTGTACGAAATGTGTTTTTGTTATTCTTATGTTATATATATCTTTATCAATTAGATGGTTACATTTTCATTTTACCTTTAATTTTTGTTTTCACTATGAGCTTTTCTTTATCAATTTCTCAATTGTAGTATTAACATTTTTATTATTTGCTCTATAATCTATATTTATTATTTATCTTTCTATTTGATTTGTTTGTTTGTTTGTTTGTTTTGCGACATCATTCAGCTATCGCTTTTGGAAGGGGGACTTAGGCTGCTCTGTGTGGTGACGCTTGATCATCATTGCACACAGTATCAACTTACTCTTGCAGCTGCTTAACGGTATCACGGATGCCCATTCAAAATCATATCCTCTTAATACACACTCCCTTGCCAAAGATTCTTCGTTATAACCAGTCTTCTAAGAGTCTTCTCTTCATTCTCCGATCAAATGAAGATACATACACAAGATGAGCGATTTTGAGTGAGAGCGTGGCCATTCCAGAAGCCTGGGGTTTCGCACTTCTCCAGTTCCCATATGGAACCCAATTCGTGCGCGTGAGGGTGGCGGCAAGATTTTGGGGGCCATGGGGTGAGGGAGGTTGGGAAGGAGTATTGGGCCCACTTTTGTAATCTCATTTAGGAAGACGTTGGCTGGACCTCCCAACTCTCTTTGCTTTAACACTCAATTCTGATCTCAAAATTCTTAATAACACATCTGCACATTAAAAGCTCTGATTTGCTGGGCTCCCCACTCTTTACACTAATTTAATATTTAACAGCTCTAACGATGTAAGTCGATTTCCAAATTTGAATTTAACCAGAGTGGAAGATCTCTATCTATGACTCACATGCCTTCGCCTCTCACTCTCTCTCTCTCTCTACTCTCTCCACTTCCGGGCTATTAATATTTAACTAATTCTCCATCCTTTCTAACTCATTTATTTTCGCTACAGTCCCCTCATTACTATCCGTCATATCTCATCTCTTCTTTTCTTGATCTTCTATTTTTCCAAACTGTCCTTCTTACCATCCTCTCCTCTCTTCTCAATCATCCTCTCTCCTCTCTATCTCTCATCTCACTCTCTCTCTTACTCTCTCACAAACTCTCACCAACACCATATATAGAGCTTCCCTATTATTATAATCTAAATTAAATTATATAATTATACTTATATTATATTATATATTTAGTATATTTATATTAAAATAAGCAATATTAAATATATAATATAATTATATATTTACTTATTAAATATATATATTATCTATAATATAATTTATTTTATCTCCTGTACTAAATCACCCTTGTAAACCTTCGGCGGTGTTAATTATTTAATATATTTTTGATCCACACATTCCTCTAAGACCTAACTCATATAAACGTCACACACCTGTTATTCTTTCAACCAATCAGCTATATTTCTTCAGTATCACTCCGAAACTGATTATACTACACTAATATGATCTTTATTGACCAAAATATTATTATAAACCAGCCATATATTATATTAATATATTAATATTATATATATTATATAATATATTATATTATTATAATATATAATTAATTATATATTAATATATATTATTATTAATTAGTGCCTTATAATTACGTAAAAATTATTGTTTGAAAAAATTTTCTTTAAAAGTTTTGATTAATGATTACTCTTATTTAAAAATTTAATATTGAGTAGTATAATTTATTTTTATGTCTAAAAATTTTGAGTGCCGGAATCACATGCGAGCTTTAGGTTATTCACTTATTGATATGTCCATATGCATTCAACAAAGTTGAATAGATAAATTAGTTTACCTCAATATTATTTTATTTCTAAATAAAATATAAATTATTATTAATAATAATAAATAATTATATATTATTATAATATAATAATAAATAAATAATTAAATTAATTATAAATATATAATAATAATTAATAATAAATAATAATATATATAATAAAAATTAAATATAATGTACGTTACGCTTTGTTGAAATTATTCTTTATATCGCGCCTCAATTCGGTTACGGCTTTTAATATTTGTAAATTAAAATAAACATAATCTGTTTTAAATTTTTTTTTCCAATGGACTATTTTTTGTCCTTTGTCTAAATAATAAATATATAAAAGGAAGCGAACATTGATGTTAAAACTAGCCACATATGATATCACTTTGTCAGAGAGGCTCTCGAGCGGACGTTATTTGAATAGAATTTCGCTATTCGTTCTTGTGTGTCTGTGAGTGGAATCGTCGTTATGTATGGCCACGTTCTTCTTCTGTTGGTCAAGTCAGCTCGTGTTGTCATTAGAATGAATTCAGATTCACGTTTATCAAGGTGTTACAAATATTATCTAATGAGGCAATTTTGTGAATACATAAATGTGAGTTGAGTTAAAATATTTTTGCAAACTTTTTGCTTTAAAATAGAGTATGGAGGGATATATTTATTTTACGTTTAAGAAAAAGAGGAAAATAAGTTTCCTATTCATGATCAGAAAGGTTGATACTTGCTAGTGGATGTGCGGTGCAGCGGACCAATCTCACTACACTATAGTAATCATCATTGCTAATTAACAGATGGCCACCAACCATATCACCACCTCTGACCCATCGTCTTAGCACAAACGCGACTACCTATACATCACGTCACACATACACAGCCTCTCTTTACACAAACGCACTATATATATATATATATTATACTCATATAGGTCACATTTCTCCTTTATTATTGCTATACACCTTATAATTCTCGCCTATTCTAGGTCCAATAACTCTATACATTTCTGATCCTTATATAGACATTCTGTATGTTTACTTTTAGTGACTCAGTATTCTATACATACTATATTTATATTATTCCTATTTCGTAATCTACTCACAGCCGTATATTTGAGGATGAGCTCTTGTCTCATCCTATATTTACGACTCCGTCAGTTTTGATATTTTTTATTTTTTTCAATATATTTCGAGTATACTTCGAATGGGCTACACAACTTCACATTAAAAACATACTATCGTCACTCCACCGAAAGACATGATTAAAAATAATCTGCGAAAACTTTATGTATATTTTGCTATTTAAATAATCTTCGGCTTTTCCGAGCAATATATACTGGTTCTTTTTTTTTATTTTACTAAAGGAATTACCACAAGGCAGAGAATACTTAACCGCTTAGCGTTGTGTGCCAAGGTGTTCGGATGTGCTCTCTCCGGTCGCCTTTACGGGCAACGACGGGGGTAGGACTAATTTTCCCCTTTCTCTTCCACGACGGAGGTTCCGGACACCAACTCCGCTCGTAAGCTCTCTTTGGTAATTTGGGGTGTCCGCGGAGGGTGTCTCCTCCCGCCCCTCCCCTATAAACCAGGGGTTATTGGTAAACACCGTACCCCTCCTCTAATCCTCCTTCCGTTTCTTCGGCCTCGACGCCCACCTACGCTAATTTATTGGTTCTCATATTTTTGATCTCTTTCTTGTTGCGTTTTATACATTTTTGTAAAGTATAGCGGGTGTTCCTATATTGCTGATTTCAAATATTGTAATTGGTTTTTCTGTAAGTAATGTACTTTTCGAGATATGTTAATTTTAGTTCCTATTTTATGAATTAATTCTTTTCTTATGTAAATGTGATTTTTAAAAAAATATTTAAAAATATTTTTACGACTTAGATAATCATGTTTATCACCCCACAATAGAAATCATACATTTATAGTCATTTATCATAACCTAAACTTTGCATTAATACTGTATTAATATAAACAGGTAAAAAAAAACAAAAAATAAATCAACATAAATTCTGACGGAGTCGTAAAACAATAAAGGGCCCCATATAATATATTATATAGTATTAATAGAACTCCTATATATATATATTATATATAATATATAATATAGGTCTTAGGCACCTTAATGAATATCTATATTATAAATTACACCTATATATAATATTTATATATTAACTATATAACATGTTATATAAATATATCGATAATTTATTAATAATTTATATATGCATACCTATAATATATAATAGTACCACTAACTATATCCTTTTATAGGGTATTACATTTATGTCTAACTTCGGAAGTGAACTACTTTGCCACATGCGTCCTTCAAGTTTTAAATATTGTTAAGAACCAAAACGAAGAGGGGCTTAAGGGAATCCGGGGACTCACACGGCACTTAAAGGGTCGAAAAGCGCTCAAAATTGAACTATCGTTTACGAATATATTTAATATGATTACAAAACTAACACATTCTCCACATATGTAGATCCTTAATACGTGGCGAGTGCTTTAATTTGCTTTAATCGATAATCGAGTATTCTCGGCAATAGTTTACACCATCTCGGAATCATTCGTCTTAAACGAGTTGTCCCCTCCCAGCCAGTCCTAACTCCTGTGTAAATTTGTTTTCCAACACGGATTCATAATATATACATATATTATCATACAATCATAGATATTTTTATATATAGAATATTAATTATTTCAGCCTAAAATCTCATTTATATATATTTATACTATGGTTATATTATAATAGTTATAGGAGAACTATTAACTTATATTCAGGCTAACCTTCACATTTATACCCCTTTTTAAACCACAAATTATTTTCGATATTCATATACATACGGTATTAATAGCCAAAAGTTCCAATATGGTCCGTGTTACATCTTGTCCGTGATTCAATCTTTGCTAGAAATTGATCAGACTTCGACGCTCTACGATATGAGTACTTAAGTTATAGTGCTGGTACTTAAGAAGATTGACTGCAGTCTCGACAGCCCTATATTTAACTCACATTTGTCCAGGTTTCCAGAGAGGAATGATGTACTTACTTAGGTTGTGTTGTGAGCGTATTTTCAGTAATTACCAACTATCTTACTTACTAATTACTTAAATTGTGTGTTCCATTCTAATTCATATTTGCTTACATTTTTAATATTTTCTCGCTAATAAAGAAGTTTGTAGAGTGTGCTTTATTTTATTTCTTAATTTTTATTTTAACACACTTAATATTTTCGGGTTAATATGGATTCAAAAAAAAAAAATTCAAAAATTAAAACCATCTTTGCAAATTAAATGTTTATAGTTTTAAGTTTTAACACAGCATTTAACCCAATTACCTAATCAATTCTTATGTGAGAACCAAATGAACAATAAACCAACATGTTTAGACCTATAAATCAAAACTAACTTTTCTTTTAAAATTTCAACTGTAAGCTAATTAGGCTAATCTATTTACACGGGTAGAACTATAAACTAAGGCTAAGTTTTCTTGAAAATAGTTATTTATTCTATTAACATGTGTAGATCTATAAACTCGAGCTCTTCCTCACAAGATGGTCTGAAAATTATAACCTACTATCGTTATAACGTTAAATTAAATTAATGCGCGTGAAGTTAGCGACCGATTTTAATTTTAAATTTTTAATTATACTTATAGCATAGTAGAAATTATACTGTGTTTATAGTTTTATACTATGCTCGTACGACGTTCACGTTCATACCTTTATTCGTTAACGCAAGGAAAGGATCACAACCTTATAAATTCATACCAACCAATTAAATCATTAACTTACAAATCTAACGATTATCCTACTAGAGATACAATATAATAGCGAATATTATACTAATATAATTTATTTCAATATATACTACTTATATTATAATATATATACTACATATTTACCATATTATATATAACAAATTTGAATATATATAATATATATATACCATTAATAGGATATAATATAACTAATTTAACATACATATAACTACTTATATCATATTAGTACCTATCCACTATTACTCATATACGCTATTTATAATTTATTATATATAACTTATTAATCTATAAAATAATTTCACTTTATATTTTGGAGGCTCAATATTGGTTTAAGAAGACGAGAGACACACTACATCATCATATCCATTATCATTCAAATACTCACAATAGCTAAGGCGAAAAGGAATACATTGCTGGGAAATGCTGGTTCAATTTTAGGGCGAAAAATGTAAAAAAAAAAAAAAACACATATATCTTCAAAAACTACAATAGCTACAGCGAAAAGAATACATTTTTGGAATCCTGGTAAAATTTTAGATCAGGAAAATGTAAAAAAAATAAAAAATTAAAAATATTTATTGCTAATAATTATAGCTAAATTTTGATTATAGTATTAGAGCTTTATTATGGTTACTCGTTAATAAATAGACTTTCTATTAATTTGCTTTTTTATTTTTTACTTATTTTTTTTCTCTTTTTTGCCTAAACGAGTTCAAGCGTCGACAAATCTTTGTTTGTTTTATTAATCTAGACTTTAAATTCAATTACTTATTTTTTTTAGGTATATTTGTCCTGTGAATATTCATAAAAATCGTTTTTGGTGGACAACCTCCATGGTTATCACGAATTACCATATATAAACCTTATTAATATATCACTATATAATATATATATATAATACCAATATACTATATTAATATACTTATATTATAATATATTATATAATAATATATTAATATATATACTTTAATATATATAATCATATATTATTACTCTATATATATATTATATATGACCTATATATTGGACATACTGTAATGCTACGTGCACACACTCGAGTCATTTCTCTCACAGCATGCTTACCATGTTTACATTCCCATAAATTATCATTCTTCTGCTCTAGCCCAGTTTAAAAAATGTTTTTTAAGTTTGTTTTTTAATCATCATATCATTCTGCTTGTTTCTCCTGCTAGAGAGAGAGTAAATAGATCTAATTTTTTCTCAAACTTTTAGGATACTACATAATATCTTTCATTTCATCAGTACGTGTTTCTCCTTGTCTCACTATCTTCACTCTCTCTTTTACAATTCTTTTTAACTCTAACTACTTTGACATATGATTCTATTTCACTATTGGGCTTTTTCAACAAGTTTCAAATCAACACATGCTAGAATTATGAGAATCTGAACTGCTAGACAATTATTACTCCCTCCTACGCTTGGCTTCTACACTACTATATAATATGCTATATTAAGTATTGGCCAGCCTCTTTTGTGTGCACCTTTTTTGGTGTTTTGTTTCTTTTTTCTTAATTGGTGAAAGCCTGTGCTCGTCCAACCCTTGTCAAAAAAGGGTTCATCCTCTAAAGTCTAAGCTACCGTCCAATTGAACTTTTTCTCATGTAGAAAAACATGAATCATCTTCATCATTACTTATAATTAATGAGGAAAAAAATTATTGTTGTATTTAAGTATATGAAGCTATAGCAAATTTTCGTCATGTGATAAATAGGTCTCACCAGGATTTCCCCGAAGAAAAATGTAATTCATTGTTCGCTGGTCACGTATTAACCGTGTATATTGAAAGAGTATGAAAGTATTGTTTTTTAGATGATGATTTATCTCTATTTTTTTTGTTTTCTTTATTTATTTTTTTTGTATCTTCTTTCACCATTGTTCCCAGGCACTAAAATGACCAGCGCATTCCAGCAATTGTATCGCATTTAAGCAAGAGGCACTCAGAATGTGCTGAGCGATAGATATTTTATTGAAGATATACAATATGACCTACGGATCACAATGCAACAAACACCTCACAAAAAAGATCAGGAAATAAGCATATCCTAAATACCAAAATACTAGCACTACCAATGATAAAGAGTAAGAATCATCTAAGACTCATTGATATATGTATATCAAGTTTTAATAAAGAAAATATTAAATATGACGATGGAAACTAGTGGAACGGTATGCGTTATACACTAATCATCCGCTCAAGGGTCTGGATAAGCCTAAGAAACTAAGTAGTAATGTATTAGACGCATACTACGTATAGTTAAATATCACCTTGAGGCTAGTAACTACCGGGGCGCAACAGTAGCTCGTATCTAGTAATAGCCATACCCCCGCAGTTTGCCCCCCCTAACCCTAGTACCTCATACCCACCCTAGTACCCTATACGGCCTACAACCTATCAACCTCCTCCCTTATATGAGTATCTCCTTACTAATTATCTCATAAATCTTGTTTCGCACACATTCATATATACTAGTGCCACCGAGACGCGGGCCACCGAGCTCGGGAGTCGAGCAAGAAAGTCGGAGTCGGAGTCGGAGGTCGAAGTCGGAGTCGGAGTCGGTCGGAGTCGGTAATTTTGAGTTCGGAGTGGGTAATTTTGAAGAGGGTAAAGTCGGATTCGGAGTCGGGGTCAGAAAATTTTGAACCTACTCCACAACCCTGCCCCACAAAATTGATGTCTTATATGAATGAATACTTTTTGAAAAAGTGTTTATAAAAGGGTTTCGATGCGAGAGGCCAGTTTTTATGTGAACCATTACCAATATCGCTTTCATTCTCGAATAAAAAATAAAAAAATACACAACTTTACAAATAAAGCCCCCCCCTTTTTTTCTTTTAGAGGGACGCTGTTGTAACCTCTGACCAGTCTTCATCGCTGAACGACACAGTATAGGGTTCAAAAGGTGAGACGCCTGAGAGCTTAACTAAACGCGTTGTTCATATATCACTGAGAAAGCCACGAAGCGAGACACCACATTTGTAAAATAAGCGTCTTGGGCCGAAGAGGCATGCTAACGGATCTGATCCCCAACAAGTAAACTGCTAACCCACCTTACGGCTTCAGCTATCAGTGTCAGCAGATTCTGGATACATGCCAGAGTTGCAGTTTATCACCGACAATTTCAAATCGTTACAGAAGTTTTTAGCCAAATATCCAACAGAGAGCTCGAGAGCGTATATCCGCGGGAGACCACGATCAGCTTTTACAGTGTGATCTTCGTATGGCAGTCTTCCCGCATCGCTGAGACGCTGTGAGCCCGAAAAGTGCATATGATAAAGGGTAGGCTGTATCAAGTATATACATGTTAGAGCAAATTAAAAAACTCTAAAGCGCTGCTCTGCTATCACTCGCTAGCAGCGTTATCTCACGCCGCTCTATTACTATTACTTATCACTACAGCGTCACTCGTAGCCCGCTACTCCGTCTGTCACCTTCACGCTCGCGCTTACTAGCGCGGGCGCTACTCTCAGCGTCAGCTCTCACCGGCCGCGTAATAAGTACTCACGCAGCGCTCAGATATCCGCTGACATCCTGTGCTCCCTCTAGTACCGCTGTGAGCGTACCTCACAGGGGAGCTATATAACCAACGTTATAAGTAGTCCATAATACGGGGTACCTAAGTAGTATGATAAACAACATAGAGACCGTAAGGTTAGCGGTTCGAAAACCAGCACACCGAGAACGGGATTAATATCCTTCTCTCACCAACTAAAGCCATAGTATATATATTATCGATATATATAGTAATCGTAGTGAGTGAGTTAGTAGGAAAACCATAAAAGATCCCAAGAGTATAGCGCGCAGTATTGACTAACTATAAGACAGAGATAAAGTATCAGTAGTAATTAACGTGATAGTATATAAACAAATAAGGTAACAGTTAGGATGACGTTGATCAGTATTTGATAACTTCAGGATAAAACGACGTAAACTAATAAACCACACAGGTCAAAGGTAGTAACCATTAGTATAATGAAAACAACCCAATAGAATGTGGCCAAATTAGCCGGAGCAAATAGTAGTGCAATATTGTTCAATAAAAAATTTAACACACATTCGGAGTGTTAATTTAATGTGACTTTTAGAGCAAAGCCTCAAGAAGAATTTGCAAAGTTTATAGTGAAAATTAGTCATTATATGTAAAACGAAAGGTCCGAGACCGGCCTTTTACAATAATTTGCTCACCTCCACAGTAAAATAAAATTAGACCGTCAAGTAAGTTATATTGTTATTACAAGAGAAACGATGTAAACTATTATAAAAATAATAGAACACTCGGCTATCCACAATTGGGCGAATCGACCCAATATACTCACCTACAATTCAACGGAATCTATTATTTGATATATTATTTGAAATTAATTAACATCGTTTCGCGATCCAATTAATCTGAACAATACTTTACCCAGATTTCACATAAATCATTTGGTAGATACACATTCATATGGAAAGATTCCGTCTATAAAATTCACATCGCTCAACCGCGACCATCATATACCAAGCTCCAGAAGCAACTCCGTGTGTCTATAGCATAGGTGTGTTCCTCATAGCAGGTTGACACAAATGCTTCCCAACTTCACAAACCACCTCAAAACCCAGCAATATACGATACCTCCACAAAAGAAAACCCAATGCGATGTATAAACAGCATATATGAGATTAGGTTCTCCCTGCATTCGTTCTCTACTAAGTTAACTGTACAAACTAATTATAATTTCAAATTACTTGTAAGAGCATAATAGAAATTGTTAGCACACTGCAAAAAAGGGACCAAGAATCGTTTAAAAACGAAATATCAAGAACATCTTGATATCAAATCGCTACATTATCCACGTAGAAATTTTTATTCATAAATCTGCATATAGAACAAAGCTAAAGAAAAACTTTTAAAACTATGAAAAACTGTTTTAAAACTGTAAGTACCCCCAGATCAACATTTATCCAAACTATTTAACCAAACAAAACAATAGTTAGTACATTACAATAAAAGTATAAGCTATTACACGTAGATATAGACCATTAAAAACCATGTACAAAAAATAATCACAAATTAGAGAACGAATTTCGTGCAAACCAACCTGATCCATTTACAAAATACACAACTCGCATCAGAATGCACCATACCATGCACAATACAAAGATTGTAAGTGTGTTAGAGAACGAAACCGGTAGATGATATATATTGTAAGAGATTAAAACCATATTATCGATTTAAAAACGCATGATAATATAATCACTTACATAAAACTGGGATTTACAAAAAAATAATTTAATAAGACTCTAAATCTCCACTCGTTTAAATAAACATAAGAACTCTCGAGGAAATTCACAAACTAATTACTAAAATACAATTAATAAAACCATAAACATTATATATCAAAAAAAATAACAACACTCAAGAATGATAAAACTAAAAAGAAAGTATTTTATTCAATTTTTTAATACATACCCTCATAATCTTAACACAATTGATGGTGAAGTGATATTCAAAATACGGGACCTTAATTATTTACCTAAAATAAAATATTATATTCTTACCAAAGACAAGAAGTTAAAAATACTCATATGAGAACTAAAAATATAATAAATACAAAATTATCACATACGAATAATTTTACTTCTTACATATTATATCCATGAATAATCATTTTCAACACTTTTCTGTTACTGAATATACAAGTTATTCGCCTGCTACACGATTTAGAGTATATAAACAAATGAGCTATATGAGAAGCACAAGAAAGCTCACATCCCGATTATAATATATTATTAATCTAAATCTGAACTCAAAAAATATAGTCCTCACACCATAGCTTATTTCCACTCTTAAATAAAATTTATGCTATTATAAAAATGAGAGTATTAACTTATAATATTGCAAAAAATACTATTAATATTCCAAAATTATTACAATTATTTTTATCATATATTTTTAAACTTAAATTTGTCAGATAAACATGTAATATAATACAATCATAATCCTCAAAATCAATATATAAAATAATATAATGTGCTATTAATATATATTATATATATAATATATATATAATTATATATAATATAGTAATATATATATATATATATTATTATATAATTAATAAATTTTTAAATATGTAATAGAGTCTTAGGTTATGTATACTGCATATATCAATTAATATATAAAGGAAAAGAGATACATAGTATTAAGGAGAATGATAACGGTAAACCAGAATTTATTGGAGTTACCAGCCGGAACTCGAAAACTTATTTCCACGCGAAACCTTGAGAAAAAAGTTCAACGGCCAGAAAACCGGAACTTTCGTAAATCAGTACGAAGACAATACACCTTATAAGCATAATAAGCTGACGATTATTCTCAATAAAGGCCGACTTGCAGCCTCGAGAGCGGCAGCAACGAATGACATCGATTTCGACATAGATGAGCCCGCTGACTGCACTTCTAAATAGTCACACTAATAGAGACGTAAACGTCACAGTATCAGGACGCCGTTAGAGTTAAAATCCGTATCGATTATACGAGGAAATTAATAGAGAAACGAGTGACGAAGTAACTGCCCGAAGAAATACTATGATTACAACAAATCTTTCTTACAAAACTATAGTGTCGGAATAGATATGAGCCAAAATTTTAAAATTTATATGAGATATGACAGAGCTTTCTAACCCTCTCACATCGAGAGTGAACTAAGGTATATCGCCCAATGCATTTAATACACCACTACCTCACGCATCATCACGCATATAAGAAGAATAATAGCATCACAATTCCAAATGCATCGCGCCTTCACCACCGAGGGCGACGCACGGCCACGCTGCGCCGTCTTCCAAGTCTCAAAAATTTGCTCGCGTCTTTTACATCAGAATCTCGTCATTAAGTTACATTTCAAAGCTGCACAATTACTAAAATGAATTACAAAGACTATTGAATGCCCACGCAGGCTGCACCTCGAGGCTATCTGGGAAACGCACCTGTAATCCTAAACATAATCTTAAGAATTGTGACTGAGAATATAACAAAGATGAGAGAGTGCGTCATCTGAGAAAAGTTGAGTACAGTAACATTCTCTCCGAACACAGGCCAATGCCCAGTCACTCATAGAGCTCCTTACGATTCAGAGAGACAAGACCAAGACTTTCGAAATAGACCAAGTGCGGCAAATCAAGTTAAAGTATATTCAACTGAAAAAGAAGTATAAACCTATGAGCTGCTAGTATCCACGTCAACCCCGGTGCGCCATCAAAATCGAACTCAGAGCGCAACCAGCCTCCATCATAATCTCGAGAAAAATAACCTTCATACTATAACCAATCAGAGTACGAGAACAAGAAATGTATGAGTACCTGGAAAATTGGCCAGAGCGAGACCCAGTCGAGAGATCAGCTGTGCCAACTTATGAAATATCCGCCGAGTTCACCCGAAGGAAAGCATTATTCGACTCGGAGAGGAGCGGTACTACAGGAGGGCAGGCCACATCCCCAGCAGCCATCCTGAAGAAGCAGGGGAGCCACACCCTTAGTAATATCAACACCACACCTAAGACCTTCGCTAAATCAAAAAAAAGTGTTATTGACCCACCCCGTCTACACCTAAAAATATTATTGCCACCGACGACGTTTTTGAACGCCTTAGTACCCTATTTAGGAAAATGAACCAAAAAACATACAATCGACTCTCCGACCCTAGAATTAATGAATATATCGTAATTATCTTGAAATGTTATTACAAACATCGTTAATGAAATCCATTACGTTCACTATATATTATATATATACTATTAATATATAAATATATAAATAAATATATAATATAATATAGTATAGAATATATAAGAATAGATATTAATAGATAGATGTATATAAGAAATATAAATATATATATTATATTATAAGTAATAGATAATAGATATATATTAAGATGAATATTTTTATGATATAAATAGAGATATATAGATATTAATATATTATTAAATATATTAGATAAATACAATAATATATATATGAATGATATATATTAAGATATATATATTTATATATCAGTGGCGAGGCGTGGCATTTCCAGCAGTCATCGCTACAGTTCACGGTCCCTATTTCGACATTATTATATATATATAATATATTACAATATATATCATATAATATATATAAATATATATATATATATATATCATATAATAATATATATATATATATATTTATAATATATATATATATTATAATATATATATATATATAATATATTATATTATAATTATATATATATATTATATATATGATATATATACTATAATATATATATAATAATTATATATATAATTATATATATATATATTTACAATTATTAATATACAACCTCTTTTCAAATTGTTCCAAAATTAAACAACTCTATGCTGAAAGAATTGCTTTCTTTATATCAAGATGGCATGTTGCTTTCTTCTTAATGTTCTTGTTATGCCCCCTGGTCTCCCGTCCTATGCTCTACTATGAAGAATTTATTGCTCCGTATTATCAATAGATGTAAAAACTTTTGTAGACTTGTCATGTCCCGTCGGAGAAATCGCCTTTCTACTGAAAACATCCTAACTCCTTCCAGCCTCTCCTCATAGCTCTTACATCAAACCCCAGGAATCATCCTTGTTGCTCTATTTCATTCTCCAGCTCTCTCTGTCATATCTAAGTCTTTCTTTAAATAAGGGGCCCGAACTTGTGCAGAATACTCTATTATTGGCCTACATAGCTATTATACAGTTTACTTATTTACTTCCTTTGCTGCTTTGTAAACAACATTGCGATATATTATGCCCAGCATCTATTAGCTTTATTCCTTGCTGCAAATATGCCCACTGATTAGCTACTTTCAAATTACTGTATATAATTACACCTATATCTCTTTTCTTGTCCACAGATTCAAAGCCCAATCCCCATTTCAATACGCTAGTTAAAAACTTTTATTTGAGAAAACCTAGGTGAAGAACCTTACAATTTTACTATAAAATTCATTTGCCACTTATCTGCCCACCCAAGTAATTTATCAATAATCATTTTGATAATCTTATATACGATCTTCACTTTTCTCATAACTGAGAAAGGTGGCCACTTAAGTTTGCAATATATGCAACATAGAAAGAACCTTCATTTAAGACCAATGGTCGTAAATTACTTAATAGTATAAATGTTAAGGAAACAGAAATAGTACCCATACTACTAGAACCCGTAGTGGACAACCACCATTTCTTCCAAATATTAGTTTACCCATTGATATGAACTTATTATGCCATTAGTTTTACACACTGTCTTCTATTCACCCATAATAACTCTTATAATCCAACCAATCTTGAAACACACTTGAACCTATGTTCAAACTACTTAGTCTATCTTCTCTCTATAAATTACACCGATTTTATACGCTCCTATTGGTAAAATCTGGACCACAAGACCTGATATACTCATAATGTCGAAGTGAATGCGAACGTGATCTCACTCGCAACATGCTCCATTCCTGCCCTTAGATAGCTTATTTTTCATGCACTTATGATTCCGGGTAACTGAATTGGAGAGAGGCTTGAGTCAGTTACGATTCTACGCTAATGACTATGAATTGGATATAGACCAAGCTGTGACCTCTGAATGTTAATTACGACTATCGAAAGAGTTCTCAATCACTAAAGTAGGTGATCAGGAAGCTTGTAATCGTTTGACTAGTGTGTAGACGAGGAGGAGTATCTATTCCTTATCATTATCAGAGCTAAAGTAGCTACTATCCTCAATAATCTCATGTTCCTGATACGATGACATAGTGTATCGTAACTGAGCACATATATAGGACAGGAGAGACAGCGCGAATAGTCTAGGTGAAGTGGAAAAAAATTCTGCGTGATATCTCCTGATCACTCTCTCTAATATATATTCAGCTCAGCATAAAAAATCAGTAGGCGATAGCAGAATTACTACTTTCGTAGTATAACGTAGAGCAAAATGCAGGGATGCTATACTATCAAAATCGAAAGTCGTTCTAACATCATATCCTCATGAGAGATCACCTACTAAACAAATCAATTTATCTGAGAATCGTTAGCACAATAATATCTGCTAAAGCATTTCTGAAAATCATATCATTTTTGACTCGCTAATACTATATGTATCGATTATTGACTAGACTCAGTTGCTAACTCTCCAACTGTATAAAAGGCAATCTCTTACGGCGCTCCATGATTTTCTCTCAACTTCTAACCGTTGGACGATTCTGGCATTCCTCACCACTATCCTTCTCCTATTCATGGAATGATCAGATGACGATATAGTATACCTAGTGAAAGAACTATTTGATCGTGTACAACGAAGCTCCAGGGAAATCTAAGTGATATACCATTATAGGAGAGTAGCGAGAGTAGCACCGTGATGCATTGCCTTCACACCCAGGACCAGAGTGATTTTGAATAGGGAACCCTGTGATTTGACGAGTGCTACCCCGCCAAACTCGTAGTAAAAAACTTTAGAAGTATTCATACAAGTCTCGGAAATATGATAGACTGGAGCACTTTCCCTTCAGTGTTGAAGCACGCACAATTACGCATCACCATCCCCAGTTATCACTGCGATAAAGAAGAGAGGATAGCGCTCTGTATCCTTACTTTAACGTACCGCCCAACTAATAAGCTCACGAGCTTGCTGATTCTAATACTAAGATCTTGTAGAGAAAGCACTTATCATATAAACTCTCAACTCATAAGACCATACTGGACATCTTACATACTCCGTGTACATTAATGCCGAATTCACAAAAAGTGTAACGGCTTGCGTAGGCGTATACCTAAGGTAACTAGACTATGAGCAGAAATCGTGAAGCATAGTGAGCTTTCCTATTAAACCACTATTATGCGTGTATCCCGCGTACTATAGATGAACTATTATAGTAGAGTGAGCACATTGACTGTGGTGCGCTTGTCGACATATCCAAACAGCATCTTTTGAGCAGAGAAGGTGCGTATAGCAGACGAGATACCCAGACACTTGTCTCATCACATAAAAGCTCCAATCACTTGGTTCACTTACCCTCTTTGAGCTGCTAACTCTACCCTTAATGTGTCAACTTTCTTGTCCATGTCGACCCTCCTAAGTACTTCAGCCGCGACCCTAGTACTGCTGACGCGCCTTCTTTTTCTGTCAATGATGTGATCCTGCTGAAGAGCTCGGTCTGTAATTCGCTCCTACTACGATGCCTTCTTACTTATTCATTACATGATCTTACGATGCAACCCTGAGACCACAGAGCGCGACCTCCATAACATAATAAACAGTAATGGGTCAGCTCCCACCTTTATGTCCGAATGACTCGACGCACTTCACATCGCAACTCATTTCAAATTTTATAGACCCTACCCTTCTAGTATTACTTCTAGAGATATATTAGCTAAATATCGTCTTAATCGTTCCAGATTCCCTGATTGCTAGTACGTCATATCTGGGATAGAAATTTCGTAATATTAGGAGGTCGTCTCAACCTTGTGAAATGATCAACCTTTCTATATATAAAACTTCAACGTCTAACAAATTTCTTCCTCTAAAAACACACTTTATAACTTTCCTAATCTTTCGATCTGTTCCTCGTCTCTTCTGTTGGACCATATAAACATCCTATTGCACTTAAACATATAACAAATGAGACTGTCTAGGAAACCAGCGACATCACATACGGGTTGCATAGGGCGCTGCTTCTCAAAGAAATTGGGAGTTCTGTGAATAGACTGCGATACTTTGTTTCCTGCTTCTACAGTTTAAACTCCAGCGCATAACATAGGTGCTCATCCGCCATTGAGTATATATGGAAGTTACTGTATTCTCAAATACTTTGGGCAGGCTCTAGGTTTCACCGGCTATTATGAGGACAGAGGTACGGAGATTCAAAAAGACCAGAAAGGCTTATTAAACTGACGTCAATGTTACTTATACCTAGATACATTTGACGCCTATATCTTGTACAGGCGAGCCATGTTAAGAAAAAGAGGTTACTTATATCTCTTTTCTATAAGCGGTAGTGATAACCACAAGCGCAAGGAGTGCCTCGAGGGAGCATTAGACACCCGGTTTGTAACCACACACCTTATTAACGATTATACGCCCTATACGCTAGCACAGAGGAGTGATGACTGTAGATTACCTTGGTACCCTTAAGGAATTTTGTAGTGATCGGTTATAGAGTACACGTCAAGGCATGCGTACAGTGCGGTTGACTTCCTATATATACTCTTGAACACTGGACACTACATCTGCATTCGTATTTAGAGAATTCTTTTCCATCTATCTTTTTATCCTGCTGAATTAAATCTTCATCACTTTAAAGCCTGCGTCTATGTTCTTCTGCATAATTTGCGCTAGCGATGAAATTTTATAGAAGGCAAACACCCCCTCCCTGAAGAGGGCTCTGCCCGGAGTGGTGGTGACAACTAAAAAAAAAAAATGTACCCCCCCCCCTCACCCACCCCCCCCACAAAAACCCTATTTTCCCCCCCAAACCCCCAGATATATATACCCACATTTGAAAAGTTAACTTATCTTGCAATCAGACGATATGGTAGGTGAGAACTCATGTGATAATAATTAAGAAATAATATATATAAATATAAATATATGATAAAATAATAATAATAGAATGAAGATATAAATATGATAATGATAAATATATTATAGTATTATATATTAAGAGATATATAATAAAGTAGATATAATAATATATAGGCGATATAGAGAAGATAGAATAATAGATTATATAGTAATATATTAGATATAATATTAAAGTATTATATATAAGAATAGAATAACATATTATAATGAGAAATATATATATGAGAGAGTAAGAGAGAAGTAGAGAGAGATAGATGCGGATACATGATGAGATAGTTACTCGTTTCTAACCACGACTAGAATGGAAAAAGGAAGAGAAAAAAAACAACTAATAATGAAGAGAAAGAATGGAGATACGAAAGGAGCAAATAAGAAAAACACATTCACAAGAACTCAGATGATACACACTCTTACAACTCAAACATACATAGACGATAATGAGATAGCACAATAGATAAATAATAGCACGATTAAAACTAATAATGAATAAATAAAAAATAAATGAACAGAAAGGCTCCTTGTTCTTACTACGGACTTAGATGAAGTGATATAGCAACTATAATCAAAAATAATAACACAAACATGGACACGATGCAAACAATAATAAACCTACCGTCAAAATATCATAGTTAGGTTACATATGTCCCAAAGTAGAATCACTCAATAATAAAAAATACAATACATTACTTTACAAAGGAGGCAAACGGCAAAATCATGTATTTGTATGACTAATATTAAGTAAAGCTTTGTTATCAAAATCCCTAATATTTATGCACCTATCTAAATTGCCTAAAATATGTTATTATTCTAAAGAATAAAAGAAACTTGTAAGTTGAACATAATCTATATTATACATAAAGCGAGATGTAAACATCTCTCACCCTATTGATCAAAAGTGTACACTAGATTATAAACTACAATGAAGTGCAATTAACCACAAAATGAATTTATATAAAGTTCATTTATAACTAATTACACAAATATCATCAGAACCGTCACAGAATTTTGAGAAGCACGAATGTTAAAAGAAAGTAAGCTAGCTATGGCTTCAATATGAGAAAACAAATTACGCATTGCAAAGAACGTAGACCAATCATGCAGGACAAAATAAATATATAGATATG
>JABUQX010000041.1:0-32500 GCA_015478945.1 Trachelipus rathkii
GGATCCTTGAAACCTCTTTCAAAACAGAACGGAGACGCTACTCCCCCTCAAAAAATAACAAAAGGCGCAACAAAAAAAAACTCATTTCTCCTTAAAATAAATGAGTAAGCCAGAAAAGGATAATCTTGTGGTAGCCACCTTGGAGGAAATGACTCGTTTGCTGTCATCCATCCACGTCATTTTTAAAATTATATAGTTGTTAGGAACCATGGGGCTAGTAAGGATTTCAGTTTCGAACGGTGATCTGCAACTCCGGCCTTCCAAGAACGCTCCAAATATTGATACTCGTTGTATCTCAACATCTTGATTATTATTCTTCGTTCTTCGAATCAGCAGAGCCATTAACAAGGTTTATAGTATATATTATTATAATATATATATATATCATATATATATATATATATATATATAGATATATTATATATATATACATATATATAATCATATATATATACATATATTATATATATAATATATATATATTATTATATATATATATATATATATAGGACAAAGTTACTTAACGCCCACCACGGAACGGGAGCTCGGATCAAATTTTTGTTCCACAGTGTAGCATCTTTAATACATAAATAGATGTTCTAGGTCGAAATGAATTTTTTTTTTTTTTTTTTTTTTTTTTTTTTTTTTTTTTTTTTTTACCTGTTCTAGGGGCGAATTACTATATATTATTTGTTTTGAAAATGTATTACACTGGCTAATGATAGGGGCTCGAGTCGACGGGAACACAGGGGACGTTTTCCATAACCCCGTAGGGGAGGGGGCGGAGGAACCCGCGACACCTCAAATTACCAAAAGAGCGGGGGTTCCGCAGACCCTCCCGGAGGGGGGGGAAATAGTCCACCCCCGTAGTTTCCCCGGGAAGCCGAGAGACCCCGACTCCTGCCATATATGCGGTTTAACCCTTGGGGTATGCTTTAATTACATTTTCCTTACTAAATTTTACCAGGATCCAAAAGTGTATTCCTTTTCGCTGTACTTATTAGTTTGCGAGATATGATTTTTTTTTTTTTTTTTTTTTTTTTTTTTTTCATTTCGACACTAAAACGTCTATTTATCGTATCAGTAGAGGCACCTGTGAAATTCTTTTTTTGATCCGAGCTCCCGGTCCGTGTGGGGCGTTAAGTAACTTCTACCATATACTACTTATATAATATATATATTATATATACTATATATAATATATAGAATATATAATATATAACATATATAATATATATATATATATATATATATATATAATATATATATAATATTAAAATATCATTTAAATTATTTGCTATATATTTTATATCAAAGAGGAGGGGGGAATAAATTCACATAAGGATATGAAGAAAGTAGAAGAGCGACAAGGCGAAAGACGAGAAGAACAAATATAAAGAATATAAAGAGGAATATGAAGAGTTGAAAAATTGAGAACTTTATATCTTAGCGACCGAAAAAAAATCAAAAATGGTGGAATGGGGGAAGAAAATCAACATTCAAGAGAGAGGAACTTTGTGAAAATAAATATCTTATCGTTTTATTTTGGAAATTTATAAATGATAAATCAAAAAAACAATTAATAATTTAAAATATTGTTTCTTCTTACAAAGTTACATTTTGTAGCACGTTAATGTCATTTACTAAATTTTTTAAAAGAAAGATTATTATGACCGCAAAATAGGCTGTCTTTCTTGAATAGTGATATATAGAGGGCTTGATGTACCCTGACACCAGAATTCATTCTAGTCTGAAAGTAGACTTCTTATTAAGGCGCCTGAAGATGGGAACCCTCAACAGTTTTTTTGAATTCTCCCATGAAACAGATCAGATTTGCACAGCAAGGTGATCTGCAGACCTGGCAGCTGACGCACCCCCAGATTTAGGGGATACTGCGCTATATATATATATATATATATTATATATAATGTATATATATATAATATATATATTATATATTATATAATAATATATATTATATATAATATAACATATATAACTATATGCGTAAGCTCCCGAAAGACGACACCATATCGAAAAACTACTAGATGCTACACCAAAGAAAGTGAGACATTTTTTTGGAGTCAGCATCAATTTTTAGTTAGGAAAAGTATAGCAGTGAATGTAAAAATCTGTGGCAGGATCTGGCAGGGGGGAATCTTTGCTACACGTGACTATCAAACTAGTGAATTCATGTCTCGCTGACAACTCCAAATAGTCTCTGCATTTTATTGTAAATTTTTGCAGGCCGTTAATTTTGTTCATAAAGGGTTATTATTGAGAATAAGTTTATTTTTATTTAAATGTTATGAGACTATTATTCTATATCCGAATACTACCCTAATATCGAAAATATTTAATTAATAATTTTTAACCAGTTTTCGAAGGAGTCCTTTCCGAACCTTAGGCATATATATATTATATAATTATATATATGATATATATTATATATATATATATATATATATATATTATATATATATATATATATATTATATATATATATATAATATATTATATAATGCTAATATCTGTGTATACATAAATAAATATATACTATGTTTTACTATTACAGGGTTGTATCGTTAAATATGCGAAAATAATTCAAATATATATATTTTCTGGTAGTTGATATAAAGAATGTCAAAAACATTTCAACGAAAACGCCTCGTTTGCAAGATACAAGGTGCATCGAAACCTATTTAACACATTAAGTACAATAAAAATCAGTAAACTTAAATTTGTGAAAAGGTAATTAACAAATTCATTCAATTTATTAATAATGCTCAACTCTGCACAGAAGAAAAAATACAACAGAAATAGTACGAAGCAATGGCTGCACTAGGTTATAACAAATGCCGAAAATGAGCACCCCCCAAGCGGCAATACAGGCCTTCTATTCTGCGACGTATTGATGGCGGGACACGTTTCAAATATACCGTGGTGTTGCCGAATTGTGCACAGATGCGATTATGCGAAAGGCCCTTAATTCTTCGGGACTTTAAACTGTTGCTGTATAAACAAATGTTTCAGGTGACTTCACAAGAAGAAATCCAATGCATTTAGATCTGGAGACCGCGGAGACTAAGGTTGTGTACCTCCTCGACCTATCCAACGGTGTGGATATACAGTTTCAAATAGTTACGAGGTCAACTAACTAAAATGAGCGGAGCGTCGTGCATGAAATACATTATCGATCTTAATTGTAATGGGACGTCTTCCAAGAGTGTAGGCAAGTCATGTTCAAGAACTTGGCGATAAACGTCTCAGTAAGCCTCGCTGGTAAAAAAGAATGGACCTATTCAATGGTCGCCAACAATTCCGACCCATAACTCATTCAATGAAAACTGGCGTTGATGGCGGCTTTCAACTATTGCATGTGGGTTTCATCAGCCCATATGTGATTGGTGTGGAAAGTTCATTATGGCGTCTCTGGAAAAATTGCCTCCGTCGGTGAACAATATTTCTGCTAAATGTTGAGGATTGTCTGCAATTTTTCTGTTGCATTCATCGACACAAAGCTACTCTTGGAGGAAAATCTGTGGGTACAAGTGCCTGCACTCGTTGGATGTGATTAAAGGGTACGGAAGTTCGATTTTTCAATACCCTGAAAACTGTCGAAAGACTTACATGTAGTGTTGCAGCAATCTTTCTGGTACTTGTGGTAGGACTGTCCTCAAGTTCTTGGAGAAACTGTTTTCTTCGACATCTGGAGTTGATACTTTGCGAGGTCGCCCGTATCCATTAGTAAGTTTTTGAAAACTCCTGTTTCTCTAAGACGTTTAGTGAGACGTGCAAAACATAGTTATGATGGCCGGGGATGACACGATTTAGTCAGCATTTCTTCATAGAGACGCATTGCTGCTAATGAATTACCGTCGTACGACCGTAAACAACATGCATACCGCACATTTCACTATTTGTGTAATTCATTATGAAAATATGAGCAACACTTGAACACAGACTTGACGCGACACGGACCAGTATATGCATAAATGAAGCGAGATACGGAACTAGTAAATATCAGGTAGGTACCTTTTCTACGGTATATTTGAGCTTATTATTAAAAGGTGGAGATGTGGCACGGGGGAACGGGCATGGAATATATCAGGATATGTCCACATAGGTGTGTCATCACCTTGTTATTCTGGAAACGAGCGTTTCGGCGCGGCGTGAAATGTATTGGACACATTATCTGTATTATTATGCAAGGAATATCATACTAAATTTTTCGCAATATTAACGAATACAACACTACTATAGGCTCTACGAACTTCAGATTTCTTCAATGCGTTTTCTATTTCTAATTCTTTGTCGGCTTAAAGTCAGAGCTTCCTAATATCCATTGTTAAATTAGGAATATCGACACACTAGTAACAGACCAATAATAGTAATGAACACTAGTAAGGAACAACACTTATTACTGATGGTTCCCTCTGATTTTAACAATAAACAGAAGTGGACTGTCAGAACCATCACCGTAAACCAATAAAACAAAGCATTGAAAAGACTTACAAGAAATATTAAAAATAGGAATAATGTAAGATAAAAATATTCTCATTTAAGCATGGACAAAAAGCTAAAAATTTCATAAATGTTAGCTCCTATTTATTTGCTGATGTCATATTTAATGTGTCCTATTTATTTGATATTTTCAAAGCAAATATTGGAACACATACACGCCAATATATATATATATATATATATACTATAATATATAATATATATATATATATATATATATATATATATATATTATATATTATATATATAGTATATATAATATATATTATATATATATATATATTTAACAAAATTCTGATCCCTAATTCAAGGGGGGGGGGGCAAGTGCCCCTCCTTGCCCCTATGTGCGGACGCCCACGCTTCCAATATTCATGGTCAGACATAAAAAAAGACACTCGATTCGGAGTACATCATAGGGTCCACGAGCTATGCCAAATGATAAAGACACTGCAATAGGCAATTTATTCCCAATTATTCTCGTGTTCAGTCATTAATACACCGGCGTTACTCCTATAATTCTCATGTGGATTCTGGACATTATGTTCAAGCTAAAGATTCAAGGAATGAACATCCTCCTTTATTAAATGAAAGAGTAGACGATCCGAATTTGTCACCTTTACTAGCTAATATTAATCCTCATTTAACAGTTGAAATTGAAGGAGACGGAACTTTTCATGTTTTTGAGGACCGAAGATTAGGAAAAATAACATCTGCTAGAGGTCGTGTACGACAATCATTTCATAGTCATACCTGTGTTCAGTTATCACCTTATTCAGTTACAGCTCACTGATACATTTCCAGCAATAGTTGCTCAAAATTCGAAGATTGGAAGCTCATTTATATGCTTAATTATGCTGTATTTTCCTAGTTGTACTAACTCCAGTCACTTAAATTTCAAGAAAGAAAATGGCAAGACAATACTGACCATAAAATATATCTGTTAATTGGCTATGTTGGTGCTTTGAAGCAAGCAAAAGTAAGGCATTGTGTTAAGAATTTTGATAAAGATTTTTTGATATCATCAAGACCTGTTGGGATTGAAAATCCGTTTTATAATCCAGGGTTAAATCCTGAACTTATCACATCCACTCAGTCCTTCAGTACCTCAGAAGAGTGCTGATAATGAAAAATGCTTTGAGGAACCACCTTTAGAAGTTCAGATTAGTCCTGATTATGAAGAATGCATTGAAGAACCAGAGAATGATGAATCCTGTGCGCAGGAAAATTTTAAGAATTTTAAAATTCCCAAGATAAAAGATCCTTCAGTTCATGACCACAAAAACAAAAATTAATTCTAAAACTTCCGAAAATAAAATTACTTCAAATGGAAATAAACCTAAAAAGCGAAAATGCAATGAACTTTCTACAAATTCGGAACCCAAGACAAGTTTAAAATCATCGTCAGGAGCCGAGAAAGATATAAAGTATAGAATTATTAGAATAATTGATTGATTCAGATTTTGAAAAAGATATTACAACAAAGAAAGTTATATTAAAGTCTCCAAAATGTAGCGTACGCCAGAACTTGATGAAAACTACTTTTCTGTAGCTAAAGCCATAGTACCAAACTTTGATTTCTCAGAAAATGAGTGTTGAATTCGCTAACAAAATCCAATAAACGAATCAGTTGCTAACACTAAGTCCTACTGACAAAAGTAGAAATACGACTAAGAAGATTAGACTATTAAAACCTAACGATAAGAAAGGTTCGTGGGTTAAATAAAAAGAGAGAGATTATGTACCACACAAGCAAAACAGGACGGGGGAAAAAACAGAAAGCTATTATTACAAAGTCATGAGAAACTAAATATACAAGGTTTAAAAATAATTTGCTTAAAAATTATTTCGCCCCAAGAAAAGGTATCACATAATTTCTAAGCCATTAAATATTGTTTATTCTATAGTCAGTGAAGAGAAGTTACTTCGGTGAAAAGTAGAATGGAAAATCCTCCCGTTTCTCTTCCTTCAAACACTTTGTCAGAAATTTCTTTTTCAACAGGAAGTGTTGTGAGGACATTTTAAGGCAAAGAAATTTCTTGGATCATCTCCACCTGAAACTGAAAAAGCATTAAACGAGATTTCTTTTAATAATTCCTTCTTTAGAGAAAATTCAAGAAACACACCATTGCCGAAGTTTTTAGTGTGCCCAAAGAGTGTGAAGAAAGAGTATTTCAACACAAATAATAGAAAATAAAATTGTTCCTCAACATAAAATATATATATATATATATATATATATAATATATATACATATATAATATATATATATATATATATATTATATAATATATATATATATATAATATATATATATATACTATATATATATATAAACCAAACAGCCAATAACGTCAAATAATATAATATAATATATATATATATATATATATATATATATATATATATATATATATATATATATATATTTATATATATATATATATATTATATATTATAGTAATATATCAATATATATATATATATAAACCAACCAGTTGAAATTCGTAAATATATAGATATATATATATATATATATATATATATATATATAATATATATATATATTAATATAGTATATATATATATATAATATATATATAATATATATATATATATTAAATACTATATATATATATACTTTGATAAATTTGGCTAGAATTGTGCTAGCACAAAACTATATCTTTTAACTGCTGAAACTTGGTACATTTGTTCCATAAGAGAACAAGGTGTTTTCCCTGGAAGTTTGATATTGCTACATCTAGTTTTTTAATTATATCAATTACAAGTTCATCCAGAAATTGGGCTTTTTTCAAGAAAAAAAATGTCATATATTTTGTGTCACTCAAATTTGAACAGTTTCGATTAAATTGTATCTTCGTTAATAGGGGTTTCTTCTTGGAAAATGGGGCTTCTATGGATTCTTCAAATCTTATATTTTATTCTGTGAAAGTTTCATGTTGTGGATTGACCTAGTCAGGTCATGTCATGTCAAAGGTCGCAGCAATTCTGAATTCAAAGTTCCGATATTTTTATGGTTTCTTCTGTGGCTTACCGTTTCAATCTAGTATTTTGAACGGAATTTTGAGCCGCATCGTTTAATACATAATTGAATACTGTACTAGTAATAATTAAATTTTTTTTTTGTGGAAATATTAAAGCATCATGTTTCTAACTTGATGATACCAAATGTCATTAGGAAAAAAGTTTTTTTCCACGGGCTTCGTGCCTCATTTAAAGTATTGATTTATGATTTAAAAATTAATTATATTTCGCATCTTTTTGTACAGTATTCATAATTTATTTATGAATGGTTAATAAATTCATTTATTAATTACATACTTGACAAGCCCTTTCGCGCCAAAAATGTTGGCTATCAAAGGTTAGACCTGAGCTTTCGGCCTTATAACTTTATCATAACAACGGCCTTCAGACTATTTGCCTCCCTTATCCTTGCCATGCTTAAAAATCTGCAAGAGAGAACATTTGTATCTGCAAGATAATTTAATATGTCAGTTTAGAGTAAAAATTAAATTCAGTTTTTGACGGCGTTTAGCACTCAGACGAATGCCTCCTCTCCGCTTAGTACCTATCTTACGATAGATTCATTCCGGTAGGGTCAACTGCAGCCCTTTTTTTTTGCATTGGCAGTTGACGGCAATATCTGAAAATTTCCCTCCGCCGGTTTCATTATTTCTGGAAGTGAAATGTATTTTCATGTTTTATGGTCAAGCTGGAATAGTTAGAATTACCTCCCATTTCCCTTTCAGCTAACCAATCTTCCATTTCCCGTTTTAGCTATTAGTCAAGGATTAAGACCATTTCATTCGAATTAAGGTAATTTCCGAAGAAATATATATCTACAAAGTAAGGAAAAGTCATTTATTCTTGCCATTGAGGCGATCCATTAATTATTGGAAGCATTACGCTCAATACTCACAATTCCTCCGATATGGGACGAAAAGCCCGCATGAAGGAAACCGAGCGCAGGCACCCCTGAAGGGGGATTCATTAAATAATTTCCCCTCCGATCTGGAATATGTGTAGGTTCTTTAATTAACTGTTCCAGATGGTTAAAAATGCTGAATGTTTTGGCCTCCTACCCACCTGCATCAGTGTGTGAGGAGCCCAACCACTCAGTGTGGTGTACGTTGAAATCCCCAAAATAGAGGACCTCGGCATTTGGATGGAAGAAGTAACAGTCTCATGAGAAGTAGTAAGATAGTCAAAAAGAAACGGAAAATCGTGTAATGGTGAAGGGAAGCAGTAGCAGAAACACAAGATACATGATAGTAGTAGGGAGAAAGATTTTTAGCCACAGAACATCGAAGTTAGGAGATTCAAGATTTTCCAGACTTGTTACAGGAGTGTTTATATTTATATATGCACAGACTCCACCATTTAGTCGGAAATTATAGAAAAAGTTATAGTTATTTATATATAGTTTATTTGGAAATGAATCCCTGGCCAGCTGGGTCTCACTCAAACAGTAATAAAATGTTAGGTTGAGAGTTAGAGAGGTGATATTCCACAGATTCATGATTAGCACGAAGGCCACGCACGTTGGCAAAGTCAATCAAAAATTCCCGCTGCCCACCCCTACATCCTCCACTTCGACCAGTCATTTAATCAGCCAGTCGCCCACAAACAAACAACACTTCAAACTCTCTGTACACAATACAAATCAAATGTCATACATATAATAAAAAAAACTAATATGTGCAATTTGCACATTAAAACCTAAAAATGCTTTATTATATAAAATATTATTTAAAAAAAACAAGTAAAAAAAAAACAACCAATAACATATCCAATAATAAATATTAAACTATGAAACAAAAATTTTAAAGGAGAAAATAAATAAATAACAATCTTAAAACTAATAACTAAAACTATAATCCTATTTGTGACAGAAAAAAAAAATTAGACTGAAAAAAATAACTGAAAAAATTCCGTTTAATGGCTGAGTAAGCAAGACAACTTAGAATACTTCTTAATTACGAGTTGAAAAAATGAAAATGTCATCAATCCAACTGATGACCAAAGATATTACTGTAATACTCAATCGCATCGCATACTGTCATTGCAGCACAATGCGAGAACTAGATTAGTTACTTCAAAAATGCAACGAATCTATAGCGATTCCTCTCACAATTCAGAAACATTATGATTAGTTGCCTTGCATTAGTAATTTGTTAATTAGCCAATCCTTCCATAATAAGCACATGGCCTGAGACAAAATTTTTGACAGGCTCTGCTTTATTATATAAAATATTATTTAATAAAAAACACAAGTAAAAAAAAAAACAATAACATATCCAATAATAAATATTAAACTATGAAACAAAAATTTTAAAGGAGAAAATAAATAAATAACAATCTTAAAACTAATAACTAAAACTATATTCCTATTTGTCACATAAAGAAAAAATTAGACTGAATCTTAAAACAAATAACTAAAACTATATTCCTATTTGTGACAGAAAAAAAAAAAATTAGTCTGGAAAAAATAACTGAAAAAATTCCGTTTAATGGCTGAGTAAGCAAGACAACTTAGAATACTTCTTTATTACGAGAGTTGAAAAAAATGAAAATGTCATCAATCTAACTGATGACCAAAGATATTACAGTAATACTCAATCGCATCGCATACTGTCATTGCGCACAATGCAAGAACTAGATTAGTTACTTCAAAAATGCAACGAATCTATAGCGATTCCTCTCACAATTCAGAAACATTATGATTAGTTGCCTTGCATTAGTAATTTGTTAATTAGCCAATCTTTCCATAAGCACAGGGCCTGAGACAAAATTTTTGACAGGCTCTGCTTTATTATATAAAATGTTATTTAATAAAAAACACAAGTAAAAAAAAATCAATAACATATCCAATAATAAATATCATTAACCTCATAAAAAAATTAAACTTACAAAATTATACCACTCAAGAATATTTAAAATTAATAAAATAAATCGATGCATCAAATCATATGAAATATAATAAAACATATGGCTTATTTATTTATTAATAAGCCTAAAACGTTCCCAAAAGTAAACAATCATTAACAAAATAATTCAAAATATCTATAGTTACGTACTCACGAAATATTAAATGAAAGAAATAACAATAATAAGAGTAATATAGTCATTTATTTAAAAAACTAATGTTAATCGTAATTGTAATTACATAATATATTTAACTATAAATTAATAAAATTGAAATACTAGGAATATATATATATATAAAAAAAAATATTTCAAATATTTACATAAAACCTAATTCTTAAAATTACGACGAGTCAAACTTGAAACGAATGCTTTGGTTACAATTTTTGGACCTTAGGTATTTCGTGGCTACTTGTCACTTTTTCTACGAATTAAACATATTCAGACGAGTTTTTTTGAATTAGAAATAAATGTAAAAATTGTGAAGATTTAAAAAATTTATAAACGTTTCTTATATATATATAATATATATTATAATATATAATATATATATACTATTATATTATATTATATATATAATAATAATATAAATATATATATATATATATATATTTATATATATATATAATATATATATATATATATATATATATATTGATGTTTTTATATACATTTTATTTTTTATTCCGGGGTGGAATTAATTAGGGTGAGCTGCTCCTTCCGGTTTTTTTGAGTTAATTATGATGGATTTCGAACAGCATTATTTTGTTCTATTGTCGGTTGTAAAACGCCGATAAAAAAGGTCCCAATACCCACACCCAACTCTTTATAAGGCTAAAACTTTGATACAGCTGAAATTTAATTTGTAATTATAATTAATATAATTATCAAAATATGTATTTTTTAATAAAGAAATACCATAGGTAATTGTTTGTTTATCTAGATGTTTTGATTTGTCATTTAATATTAAAGCTGAAACTAAAGTAAAGATGAAACCTTACTAACATTGCGTTTTCTAGCATCATCATCTAAGTATTCAATCATTTGTATTATTCCTTGAACGGCTCTGGGAATGAACTGTTCAGGAAGGAGGGGAACCGATAAAGCAAGATGAATAAAATTCAAATATTCTCTTTCTTTACATATCATCCCTTTCGTTTTCATGAAAGATATTACCGCTTTCAAGATATATATATAATATATAATAATATATATATATAATATAGATATATATATATATAATATATATATATATATATATATATATTATATATATTATATATATATATATATATATATTATATATATATATATATTATATATATAATATATATATATTATATATATTATAAGGTAGCCTTGACGTCGAAAGTAGGTGGATCCCGCTCTGAAGGCCACTATTATAGCTAAATAGGTGAAAGTTTTTAAAAGTTTGTAGTTCACAACTACTCCAGCAACGAGATAGGCCACTGGATATTAAAGTTATCTCTTTATAAACTCGAAACAAAGTTTCGAGACTTATTTCTTTAGAAAGATGCAGGACCCAAAGTTCTTTTGTACACTGATTTCTTTAAGAGGAAACAAAGTTTCCTATAATTTTTTCTTTAATATTTTGTAATACGAGATTACTAATAGGATTTAAAAATCCAAAGTTATAAGTATGATTTTATTCAACAATAAAAAACAATCTCTCTCTCTCTCTCTTCTCTCTACTCTCTCTCACTCTCTCTCCTCTCTCTCTCTCCTCTCTTCTCTCTCTCTCTCTATATAATACTGCACCTTACGTTTAAAGACGTCTTCCATGTAACAGTATTTTGCATTCGCACACACCGGCATATCGACCACTTTAGCAACCCGGTGTTCCACAACACTAGGTCAGGCCGTCTAATTCTAGCCGGAGTTAGGATAACCGGCTCTAAAATCACTTTCCAAGCCTTCCTTTCCAACGCGGTTTTATTCTTGCCATTGAGGCGATCCATTAATTATTGGAAGCATTACGCTCAATACTCTCAATTCCTCCGATATGGGATGAAAAGCCCGCATGATGGAAACCGAGCGCAGGCACCCCTGAAGGAGGATTCATTAAATAATTTCCCCGTGGATCTGGAATATGTGTAGATTCCTTAATTAACTTCCGGTCGTTAAGAATGCTGAATTGTTTGGCCTCATCCCCACCCTGCATCAGTATGTAAAGAGCCCAACCACTCAGTGTGGTGGTGTACGTTGAAATCCCTAATAGAGGACCCTCAGCTTTGGATGGAAGAAGTAACAGTCTCATGAGAAGTAGTAAGATAAGGGAGCAGTAGCAGAAACACAAGATAGTGATAGTAGTAGGGAGAAAGATTTTTAGCCACAGAACATCGGAAGTTAGGAGATTCAAGATTCTCGAGACGTGTTACAGGAGTGTTTATATTTATATATGCACAGACTCCACCATTTAGTCGGAAATTATAGAAAGAGTTATAGTTAGAGATATTAAGTTTATTTGGAAATGAATTGCTGGCCAGCTGGGTCTCACACAGTAATAAAAAATGTTAGGTTGAGAGTTGGAGAGGTGATATTCCACAGATTCATGATTGCATGTTGGCAAAGTCGGAAAAAAAACAAATCAAGAAATCCCCGCTCGCAGCCCTACCCCTACATCCACTTCACCAGTCATTTAATCAGCCAGTCGCACAACTAAATACACACACTGATAACCTTGTAGCCCAAATACCATCCAATGTCATACAATATACATAAACATATGCAAGAGCTACACATTAAAACCTAAAAATGCTTTATTATATAAAATATTATTTAATAAAAAACGAGTAAAAAAAACAACCAATAACATATCCAATAATAAATATTAAACTATGAAACAAATTTTAAAAGAGAAAATAAATAATAAAATCCTAAATACATAATAACTAAACTATATTCCATGAATAATTTTCTAGAGAAAAATAGACTGAATTTAGAAAAACTAAAACTAAAACTAATTCCTATTTGGTGAACAGAAAAAAAAAATTAGTCTGGAAATAAAAACTGAAAAAATTTGGTGAATCGCTGAGTAGATGGAGGATTAAAAATACTTCTTTAATTTACGAAGTTTAAAAAAATGAAAATGTCATCAATCTAACTGATGACCAAAGATATTACAGTTATACTTAATCGCATCGCATACTGTCATTGCGCACAAGGCGAGAAATAGATTAGTTGCTTCGGAAATGCAACGAATCTATAGCGATTCCTCTCACAATTCAGAAACAATATAATTAGTTGCCTTGCATAAGTAATTTGTTAATTAGCCAATCTTTCCATAAGCACAGGGCCTGAGAAAATTTTTGACAGGCTCTGCTTTATTATATAAAATATTATTTAATAAAAAACACAAGTAAAAAAAAAATTAATAACATATCCAATAATAAATATTAAACTATGAAGCAAAAATTTTAAAGGAGAAAACAAATAAATAACAATCTTAAAACTAATAACTAAAACTATATTCCTATTTGCCACATTATAGAGAAAAAAATAGACAAAATCTTCATTATCAAATCACCAAAATCTTCAAATCTACAAAATCTTCAAGATTATCAAAATATTCAAAATATCTAAATATGCTTACTCTACTCTACAAATATTAACGAAAGAATAACAATATTCAGAGTGATATAATGAATTTCATTTCAATAAAGTAATTCTTATCTCGTTACTTTTTTATTATTTACCACATGTTCTTTAAAATATAATTATAAATATTGAAATTACTAGCATTATAATATATTATATATATATATATATATATAGATATATATATATATATATAATATATATATATATATATATATATATATGTATTAAAAGGTTGGTTCATTTAATAGATACATATCAATATTTACATAAGACCTTTTGCTAAACATTCCGACGAAGTCAAACTGAAACGAATCTTTGGGTCCAATTTTGGAGACCTTAAGGTAATTTCGTCGGCTATCTTGTCACTTTTTTCTACGATTAAAGTATGATAGTTTTTTTGAAATTAGAAATCAAAATAAAAATTGTGAAGCTTTAAAATGTTATAACGTGTTTCTTATATATATATTTATATTATTATATAAATACTTTTAAATTATAGTTTTAAATTATATATATATATAATATATAAATATTATATATATAATGTTTTAATATACATTTTATTTTTTATTCCGGGGTGGCCCGTCTCCTGCTTACGCAGGATAACCCTCGATTAGGGTGAGCTGCTCCTTCCGTTTTTTTGAGTTAATTATGATAGATCTCGACAGCATTATTTGTTCTATTTTCGCGTTTATAAACGCCGATTAAAAAAGGTCCAATACCCACACCCCAAACTCTTATATAGGCTAAAATTTGATGCAGCTGAAATAATTTGGAATTGATAATTAAATATTTCCTCAAAATATGTATTTTTAATTAAAGAAATACTATAGTAATGTTTGCTTTATCTAGATGTTTTGATTGTCATTTTTAATATTAAAGCTGAAACAAAGTAGATGAAACCTTACTAACATTGCGTTTTCTAGCATCATCATCTAAGTATTCAATCATTTGTATTATTCCTTGAACGGCTCTGGGAATGAACTGTTCAGGAAGGAGGGGAACCGATAAAGCAAGATGAATAAAATTTAAATATTCTCTTTCTTTACATATCATCCCTTTCGTTTTCATGAAAGATATTACCGCCTTCAAGAAATATATATATATATATATATATATATATATATATATATATATATATAATATATATATATATAATATATATATATAATATATATATATATATAGTAATATATATATATGTAATGCGATTGGGATGAAAATATATTAAATTATAGTCAAAACTTACTCTTCGAACTGATAAACAAATCCTTTGGCCAGGCCCCCGTGAATATCCAACCACCTAACACCTTTTAGATTCTCAAACCTGTATTGTAACAGTATCCAGGCCTCCTGTTAAATGAGTTATCGGCCTGTGCAATACTACAGTGCAATTCTATACAAAACTCAACAACTTATCTCCCTGAAGACCCTTCAAGTGAAACAACGGTTTGACGAGTCGTTGCCCTTATGTGAAAGCCATGATCAGTTCCAATATTATTCTTATCAATGAACTGATCCTGTTTTAATGATCAACTGTTTTTTGATCAATGAAACATCCAAAATCTTTTAAGCCCTAAATACTACTACTTGCAATTTAAATAATGAGAAAGTAAAAAACGTTTGGAAACACTCTAGGGAAACTACTGGAGTAAATTTAGAAATATTTTAATGAAAATGTACTGTTCTTACAAAACTAGGTTTTATAAATAAATTCATGAACATATAGTTGGATGTCCTTCGGATATCCTACAATCCATGCGCCAATAGAATAATGTTAATAAATCCATTTATTACCAATTACTAATATATTTTATTGTATCGCACTGAGAAATATCAAATGCTTTACATTAATATTTTGTTTAAAGCCTGTATTTACAATATGTATATATAATATACATAAATATTTATGTTCAAGAATGGCTATATAAATACACAAATTATATTAACAAAAATATACGACCGATCGATTTGATAAGAGATAATTAAATCTTTACCTTGAAAATAAATGAATTTGAAATTTACATAAAGACGCGATTTATAAGTGTGCACAGACACTCGGCCCACCAAAAAAAAACCAATAACCCCATAAAAAAACAAGAAAACAGCTGTTATTACAATGCAAAGAGTTGCCTATTAGTGATTAACTAAATCTTTTAATAACAAAAAAACTGTGACTTTGACATAACCACTATGTTAGAAAAAAATAAATATTAAGGGGACCCTGTACTCGAAATTACAGTTTCTATCAATTGTGAAATGAGTACTTTTTATTTAAAAAGGAACATTACTCTATGCTATTCTGTTTATTTCGTTTCAATAGACTTCATGGTTTGGGTTTGATGGGGAGGGGAAGTGGCAAGTTCTGAATTTTTACTGTTTCAACTGAAAACCATATAAAAAAATTTATTTGTTTAAGATAATTCAATAATTTTTTCCACGAAGTTCTAGAATAAAGTGTGGTCAAAAAATGTAATCATTTGACTTTGAAATTCATTAAAAAAAAAATTGGTAACATCAAATATTCAATTTGAATTTCAAAATTTCAAAAAATAATTTCAAGGTCATCACTTAAAACTTGTCTGACGCCAACCCACGTTTTTCAATCAGAATAAAACTTCGTCGTAATCTTTGCCTATATATATATAAATGGCCTGGAAATTTTCAACACAATAGACTTCTTCGTTTTTTTTTTAGCGGAATTTTTTTGACAGCTGATATGGAAAAAAAGTGATCTTTGAGAAAAACGCCTATAAAGATTTTGAATGATTTTTTTTTGCTTTTTTTCCAGAAAGTAAAAGATATTACGCACCTCACCTCACCTAAATATAGAGCACCAAACCGCAGTAATAAGTTTTATCACACCGCACCGCACCGCACCAACTCCGTATCTATTTCAAAATATTTCAGCTCCGACTTTGCGGAAATATTTTAACTTTCCAAAAAATTATCTTAGAACAATTTATGCTCCGGTTCCGGCTCCGGCTCCGGCTCCGGCTCCGGCTCCAACTCCGGCTATTGCTCCGACTCCGGTTCCGGCTTCGATTCCGGTTCCAGCTCCAGACTCCTTTCAAAATTGTTCAGCTCACAATTTAAGAATTACTTTCACTGCAAAAAAAAAAAATGTTTTTTTTATGCTCCAGCTCCGGCTTCCGGCTCCGCTTCAGCTCCGATCCAGCTCCGACTTGTTTCCTTTCAGAATAGTTCAGCTCCGACTTTGCAGAAGTATTTTAACCTCATAAACATTTCTTTAAAAACTTTATTAATTTACATTACCGGCTCCGCTCTGGCTCCGGCTCCGCTCCGGCTCCGGGCTCCGGCTCCTTTCAAATTGTTCATCTCCAACTTTGTTTAATTATTTCATCTACAAAAAAAATTTCTTGAAAAAAATTTGTTCTTCAGATCCGCATCCGGCTCCGACCCGGCTTCCGGTTTCAGCTACGGATCGGCTTTATCTCCGATTCGTTCATATTCAGAAGGATTCTCAGCTCCAACTTTTGCAGAAGTATTTTAACTGGCAAAACAAATTTCTTTTAAAATAATTTATACTTTACCTCCGGCTCTGGCTCGGCTCCGGCTCCGGTCGGCTTCTTTTCAAAATTGTTTAGCTCCAACTTTGTACAATTACTTTCATATGCCAAAAAATTCTTGAAAAAATTCTTGATCTTCAGATCCGGCTCCGCTCCGGACCCGGAATCCGGCTTCGGCTCCGTTTTCGTTTCCATTTCAGAATAGTTCAGCTCCGACTTGCAGAAGTATTTTACTGCAAAAACAATTTTAAAAAAAAATTAATACTTTGGCTTCCGGCTCCGGCTCCGGCTTCGGCTTCCGCTCCGGATCCAAATTTTTTTTAAATTTCCAAACTTTAAAAAAAATTTCACCTGCAAAATTAAAAAAAATAAGCTCCGGCTCCGGTCCGACTTCACTCGCTCTGGCTCCGACTCGGCTCCGTTCCACTCCGAATTACCGTTTTCATTCTGAAAGTTCAGCCGATTCTTTGCAGAATAGTTTTAACCTGCAAAAAAAGTTCTTAAAAATTGTATAATTTGGTTCCGGGCTCTCGGCTCCGGCTCTGCTTCGGCTCCTTCTTAAATTTGTTCAGCTCCATATTTTGCAGATATATTTTTCACCTGCAAAAATTTTTTCCCCTTTTAAAAAAAAAAAAAAGAAAAAATTTTTTTTTTTTTTTTCGGCTCCCATCTCCGGCCCGACTCGGCTCCGGCTTACGGCCTCCGCTCGACTCTGACACATTTAATACATGATTGAGAAAGAGCCTGATCTTGGGTTGTGTTTGCGAAAAGGATAAAGTTTAATTTATTATATGAAATGTGAATAAAACCTAGAAAGATCCTGGAAAGTTGAAATGCAATTTCGAACCTGGAATGAAATTTTTTTTTAGTTTTGACACCCCTATAAAAATATCATGTATCCACTTACTTGATTTCTCGAAACAAAAATTACAGCATGATGTAAGGAGGAGGAATTTTTAATAATTAAAGTAATAAGAAAAAAAGTGAATTTTTTATTTTGTACCCTAAAAAGTAGGGGTTGGTCAAGTACAGGGTCCCCTTAAACTGATAAACGTTTTATATTTATTGACACACTATAATATTTGCAACAGCTTCAAGAAATAATTTCACGATACATAACGCTTACCTGCCAGTCATATCTAGCAACAATTTGGACACAATGCACTTTCAAATTCGTGATTGCAGACGACGCTTTGAAATAGAAAATGCATATAATAATTACAATAATAAACACAAAATACTTTAAAAACACCTCTTTCAATACTTTTATTCTTTACTATAAAATTCTTCCCTGTTTACCGCAATCGAAATTCATATCACGCATATTAATTTTAAAACAACATATTCTACTATTCTACTTTGGATAAAACATAAAACAAACACTTCTTGGATACAAAATATATGCACACTAACAAATCATAAAATTGATCGACATACGGAGGCGTCAGAGCTACCACAACTATATATCAACTTGGATTAGCAACAATGAAACGAAAAGATACAAATATCTCATTTTTACGATTATGATGGCTTACAGTAAATTTAGATTACGCCTTCTTATCCAATCACAATCTTATCCAATCTTATAAGAATGATGTATACATATTTATAATTTAATTTATCATTATAAAATATATATACCAGACATTTAGAAAGAATGCAAGATTGGTATTTCTTGTAAAAATAGTACTTCCTTCTCAAGAATAACAATCTTTTCGTTGAAAACAAAAATATAAATAAGCTAACAAAAATTTAAGATTTTGCGTTGCAAAAATTTACAAAAATATTAACATTTATTTCAATAAATATATATCTATATATTATATATAAATATATAATATATATATATATATATATATATCATGAATATATAATATATATATAATATAATATATATATTATATTATAATATATATATATATATATATATATATATTATATATAAATCATTTATATATATATGTAAGCCTGTAGTATCCTCTTCAAATGCTTTAAGAAATATAATAATAATATAATAATAATAATATAAATAATAATAAATAATTAATAATAATAATAATAATAATTAATCAAAGCTTGTCAATAACGACCAATGATAATCCAGATTTCATAAAATTAAGTTTCATGAAAGTTTTCATTGGTTGTTATTTTTAGTAAAATACAAACAAAATATTTACAATATTCTCGACTGGGCCTTTGCAGCATACATCAAATATATTTATAACAGAAAAGATTGCAATGGCAAAAATACTTGGCCTTTACCTTAAAATACCATAAATGAAATAATGTTATAATACATTTCATGTACCACTGCATTACATCTTTGGCCCCCATTATGAAGCAAATTGTACATTTTTGCTTTATGTACATGATGTTATAAAACATGGGTTTCATTTACAAGGTGCTTGCCTTCTTCAGTAGAGACTCTGATGATGAACCCAAAAAGTACTTCGGCATAACGACTACTTAGATAGTCAGCTATGACGTTATCTCTCCCACTTATATGATTTTTAGGATAAATCTGAACCTTTGCAAGTATAAAGACTCTCATTATCCCTATTATTCATACCGTCTTCTTGTTCATTTAGCCGTCAGCGTCCTATTGGTCGGACTGAAGGATAAATTCCTTCCCATAGGTTCCGCTGTTTCCTGATGCCCATAATGATCGCTAGTCGGTGCCGCTCCGCTTCTCTAAAACGTCTGAAGTCCTGCGTTGGTTACGACAACTTCTTACTTGACTGGGGCCATGATCGCGGAGTGGCGCGATGGGGTAGAATTTCCGTCCGCTAACTGGCTAATACTAGCCAACAGGCCGTTCTTGCTGAGTAGATCGTATGTGACAGTTTGACCAAGTGAAGAGAATGGCCTCTGAGCTCGAAGCGACACTCTTCACCGATAGCCACCCCACTAGCAAGCGTAGAGAAAATGGATGTCATCAATCTGGCCATTTCAAGGAGCTCGGACGAGCTTTGGAGACTCACGTACACGCCCTTTCGTGCACTTCACTCAACTTTCCTCAACAACGCGCTGACAGCATGATGTCAGTGCGCATTCTCCCCACCTAATCTTCGTTGGTCAACTCACACCTGTCAAAGTTGGGATAGGGTAAAGTCTCCGTCAATGGCGTCTGCGAAATTATGTGGTGAGCATTAAAAGAATAGTTTCTGTTTACCAATAAATCCGTGAGCTGAAAACCAGTGAGCCCTAAGAAAGCGACCTTACTTGCTTTTTAATTCTTAGTGGCTCTGTCTTCTTATTTGATTACATTGTCTTCATGTAATCCTTTAGTGCCATTGCCAAAAATTGACCTAAGAAACCTGCAAGCAGCATTCTCTGCGAGGAGACTCCTGCTCTTCCTTTCGTTCGGCCTGTTTTTAAGATGGGAATAAAGGGAGCAAAACTATCTCCTCGTGCATATCAAAATTATGGGCATTTGAGACAATTCGAGCTCCTTTGAAAGATACAGTTCCTCAATCGGTGATCGGTCGAGGCTCGCGCTAGATTTCTGAGACTAGTACTAGACGATTATCGTCCAATACATAGACCCAACTGACGGCTATGGAGAACATAAGCAAGTGAAATGCATTCCAGGAATCCATAGCGCACTAACTAATGAACGTGATAACTAGAAGAGCTGGTTTTTATATGCCTCTTGCAAAGGTTCAGATTTCCAAATTCATATCTCAGCAGAGATGTTCGAGGAACATACAAAACGTCCCTACGATTGGCGAACGTACTTGAGGTTAAAAGTGTAGGGTAATATGTCCGTCTCTCGGTTGAGAAACGCGGTTTTGTATGGATCAAGTCCTCAGGCTTTATTTTATTCGTGGCAAATATGCACTTTCTTGGCTAGTCTAAGCTTGTGTTATAGAAACTGTGTCATCTCGACTAAGTATGCAGGTGAGTTAAAGTCTGAGTCGTGGTACATGGAAGCTAGAGGAATCGAAGACCGTTAGTCCCTATTTAAGGCTGGTAATCTGCAACATACTCTTTTACTTCGTCCTTTTTCTGGACCAACGATAACTGGCGCTTGAATTATATGGCACCGTAAGATTGGGAACAACATGTATGTCCCATTCAAATGTATTCATCTTATCTGTTTACCGTTCACTTCAAACTTCCTTCCTTGTTCGTAGAATGGTTAATCTTGTCACGCCGCTTCAAAGCCCGATGGGGTTTATCATCAATTAAGCTCACATTGCATGATTAAGTAATCTTTGCGGTACCAGGCTACGTCATGTAAAGAATTGGCTTCTTGCTTCCTCTAAGATCTTCATTAACTCTCTCCTCATAGAATCTGTTATGTCTCACTAATCTTGGTATCGGACAGCCTCTCCTTTGATACCATCGTGGTTCCTTTCATAATTTCCACTATCGTAATGTCTTGAATATAGACATTCTTATTCGTTCAGAATCCTCTCTATTACTATTCTCCCTAAATTGTCACTTCTCTACTTTTCTTCTTCTTCATTCATTCTCTCTTCAACATATATTTTACTTAATATATGGGATATTGATATAGTCTTAATAGGTCACATATTCCAACGTTGGATAATTGTAAATTATTCTTTTACCATACAACTCCACCACTGTCGTACTGAGCCGCCCCCATCTCATCAGCATCTCCATTGCTAGAAGTCGTATGGAGAGAGAGCTAAGTCCCTTCCTATACTTTTCAGTTTTCTGGTCTTCGTCGCCCTTTGTCAGTATATATCTTCTTCTATTGGAGATTTTGGTTGCTTATCTAAGGTTTTTCCTCTAGTCCAACTTTAACGAGTTTTTCGTCCTTTAGCCTTTCGTGATCATTTTATGTTCACAACCTACTTTTACGTTGTTGAGACCCCTTCCTTGCCGTTCCTCAGCATGATTTGGATGGTTGATTCTCTGCTGCGCCACCTTTCATGCAAAGAGTTGGTGCATCGGTACCTCCAGCACAGTTTTTCGTATTCAGAGTAGCTCGTACCTGGGGAATAACCTGTGGCATATACTCTTGTGGAATCTCTCCCTATATGCTACTATTAATAATGTGTTCTATGAATTTTATGCCACTTTTTCCTCACTGCTCTACTGCACAATGCGTTGTAGCATTCGGTTGTATCAGGTATCCCGCTTAAATTTCTGTGAGGCCTTGATTCTCTTTTATTGGATCGGTATACTGGGCTGGAAAACTCTGCTTAATATTACAGCTATCTTTTGTTTATTCATCCCTATATAGATATCAGATTGTAAACTGTCTTTACCATATTGCACTGATATTTCTTTGCGCACTCCCAACCTCATGAAAATCGATACCAAGCTCTTCTGTTACCTTCTGTGCAGCTTAATGCTCTTTAGAGGTTAGCATGCTTCATTTAATAGCGCGCGTGGCGGCATGCCACATTAGTGTACGGACATAGCTGATGTTCCCTCTGAAGATGGTGGGTGCTGATTGTCCGATCAGGTCGATTATCACTCTTGAAAGCTTTCAATGATGGGCGCATTGACACAGTCGGTATCTTCTTTACACTGAGCCATTTCGGCACGTCCTCTGACATATATACACCGAGTATACATGTTAGTTACATCCCAATATTATGTTTGGCTAGCAGAACTGTTGGCGTAATTATACTCCATTTGCTTCTTTCACTCCCTGATGACCACCGAAAACTTCGTCGTGTGCCACTATCTTCATAACTCTACTTCTATACTCTTTCGGTACAACCAAATTAAACCTCTCCTGTTGGTTTTCCATCGACTCTTTTAACATAGCTAATCCCATTCTTTATCTATTTAATTACTTTGGTTTTCACTCTTTCTTCACTGAACTCCTATAGGTCCTCTTAGTAGAGTGACCATCGTCTGGTCTGCCATACTTTTAAAAGTTCATCCCGATGCGGCTAATAGTCTTGTACTTGCCGTCACCATGGGTTATTTCCCCTTCACGCACACGCTACAACATTTCTTTTCTCTCAGATTACTTTTTTTTGTCTGTGGAACTACGCATCAGCCTTCTCATTATTATCTCACATCTCGCGTAAGTACGATCTGTTTCATCAGATCCAATGTGTACTTTCTTCACTGACTTGCTCACTCTGTGACTAATCTGTTTAATATCCCACTGTGCATCTTCGTCAACATCTCTTAGTGGTTTTAATAGGGACTTCACTTCTTCTTTGGCTGTATATCTTTTTCAATCTTTAGTGAACGCTGGGATCCCGGATCATGGGGCGACATTCAGTGATGCGCTTCCGGCGGTTGGCCTCGGACATTCTTTATTATTCGACGTCCAAGGATTGCACTGGAAGACGGTTTCCCCTCTGGTACAATCAACTATCCACCTTTCCAACCGCCATTCTCTATTAAATTCTTAGTATTTGGTTTGTTATTCAGATTTTCTTCTGTGAATCTATCTCTTCAGCCGTTCTCGAGCGATGGGACCAGCACCTCTACGGTTTATAGCTCTGACCTTCTATCTATTTACGAGGCCCTCGACACACGTCGACTCTCATTGCCGAGTAATTCAGCCTGACTAAGGGGCTAATGCGCTTTGACATTCTTCAATGACTAATTTCATATACAGACTTTCCGGCAGCACTTGCTGCGGTTGTCTTACCCCGTAATAAGGGGTATCCACATCCATACTTGCGAGAGGAGCTTCAAGTGCAGCATAACACGCGCCAACAATCTATTTTTCATGTTGTCTCACAACATAACACACTCGTTCGGTACGAATTCTGGTTTCTCGCACAACTACTCGTCTATCACAACCGTATTCTGTTTTTTTCGAGGTGCTTTGACTTGTTGCCATTTCACGCATCCACTAACCTTCGTTTTCACGTGTTAGGGTTTGTGCTGACTAGGCTTTCGTTTCAATTTCCACCTGGGCTCTAGTTTCATTTCAGGAGACTCGCTCTTCACCTGAACCAGGTTCAGGACTTTATTGCCGCCACTCTCGTACTCCGGATGCTCCCGTGCTCCTTTTTCTTCTTCCTTCTGTTTCTTCTGAATTACTCTGTTCCCTATTTCCACATCGTCTGTTGTATATATTGGAAGGTTGTAGGTGACTTCTACTAGTCTTCTTGCGCAGAGCGCTCGTTCCTTGACACTTATAAGCACGTGATCCTACCTCCTGGGCTCACTCCGGGCTACGTCGCACATCCGACCCTGTTCTTTGTTCGCACTTTTACCACTTCCGCAAGTCTTGTTGCTTTCATTGTTGGTTTTGCTCTACGTTTATTGCATGTGTGGTTGCTATTTCTATGATTACTATTCGTCGAGTAGCCAACTTTTTTATGCTAAATATTAATTTATTGTTATTATGACGCTTTTATCTGCTGTGAATCTGTGACTTCGTGTGGTGAGGCGTTTTGTTACTGAACTTGGTAGTATTGCGTATGTCGCTTCCCATACCTAGTTTCCTCCTTCTGACTAATTAGGTTTTGATCTTTTCCGGTATTTCTTCTCGAATTGGTCCACTTAGGTAAATGTGTGCGAGTTTCTTTTGGGAACAGTATTTAAATACTTTATCACTGAGAAAAAACTCAATGAGATCATCTGGTGTCAATGTTACATTTGCCTGCAGTAATCCACTTTTTTATAGAGCTCGCACTTATCTTTCTGTAAGATATCCCAGGCCCTAGTTGGGCTTGTCCATCTTCCGTAGAGACTCATGGTTTCTGTACTTAAGCATCAGTATCCATTTCAGTAATGTTCCGTACCTTCCTAATACAGCGCTCTTTTACAAACCTCCATAGTTCTTCAGCTCTTCACAGTCCAAATATTGGTGAACACTACTGACCGCTTTTACTTGTAAGGAAACACCCTAAGACAAATGCTCGCTTTCCATAGGGATGTCGTTTCGCGTCTCCGCTTGTTTATATCGAAACATTTAATAGGTATTTTTCGGTCGATTATCGTTTTGTCCTTTCCATCGGAAGACATGGAAGCGGGCAACTTGGGGATGGTTGTCTAGGCCTGTAGGAAATTAAGCTGTGGCTGCTTCTGCGTGCTTTTGAGATGCTACTGCTGCGTCGTGTTGACGCTGTTTATCCTCAGCATCAAGCTTCATCTGTAACATCCTCTCCTCCGCTTCTTCTTGCATCTTTTTCTGCTCCAACTAACTCTTTTGCGCTTCAGGTTCGCACTTGCTTTTCTCTACTCTCCGTGTGTAACCTCAAGCCTAGCTTTTCTCTTTCAGTCCTTCCAAACTTAGGATCTCCCTTCTAGCTTCACGCTTAGTCTTTTGCTCTCTTTCATACTTCTCAGCTAGTCTATCTCTCTTTGGCAGCTTCAAGCTTAGGCTTTTTTCTAACCTCACTCATCAGCGCGTTCGGGCAGCTGGTAGGCCTTTCTCCCTTCGTCTTCGTCTCAAGACGCTAACTTTTTCTCCTCTAGAGCAGCAGCTATCTTTTGTTGCTCGAGCGCGGCTTCTTGAGCCATCCTATCTTTATGCAGCAGCGAGTTCCTTAGCCGAAAAACCGCGGATTTTGCGAGAGGCAGTGGCTTCTCATAAACTCGCATAGCACAGTAGCCATTGTTACAATCGTGTATCCAAAACCAGATTTAAACTATACCGTTCGTTAACAAGTCCACATTCTGACGCACGAATACAAATCAACGTTCTCTAACCTAAATTCTTGAATTTGCCGCTCACACTGATACATTTTTCGTATGAAACCTATTTCTAACCTGTCAAAATTACAAAATTGTATTATATTATATATATGAAATAACTTATATCTATATTATTCTTTCCTACACTCCCTTCATATGGGGTGTTACTTTATAATTTATTTTTTGATTAAATTTAAACGTTATAACTTAATTAATAAAATAGTAACACGCCATTAAGATATAGAGTATTATATATATATATAGATTCACAAACTTGTTAGTTAAAAAAATACTCATGCCAATAATCTTAACGTCGAGATAGTATGTGTTTTTCGCTCTCAGAACACAAAATCTACATGGGAGATAGCGGGAATATTCGAAATCACACTATTTCACCTTATATCGCTTTATATTCCCTTCGTAATTATTTGTACTCCGCACCATAAATCTGACATAATTAACTAATATATATCCCAGGCTTCTATTATTTTTTAATAGGTTATATTATATAATTTACCATTTATCATAATATTATAATTAATATATAGCATAAAATTTAACTATATTATTGCACCTGTCAAGTTCAAATAATCAAGAATGTAATTCTCTATGTTTACTCAAACCAGACGGCCATATTCGTCTATAAGTCACATAATAGCAAAAATCGCTATGTTACAGCTAAGATCTACAAAAAAAATGATAGTATAGCTAGACAGATTAAGCAGAATAGTCGAATGAAATTGAACTTTAGCTTTACAAAAGTACTTTTAATTAATAGACAAGGTTCTGAGATATAAATCACAAGCACTAATTTATTTTAATTTTCATAAAATAACTTTTTCTGCAAGAGATTAGCATGACGATAATTAGGCTAAGTAATATACTTTGGACTTCAGAAGCTAAATGCCGATGCGCTAATCAGAGTCTTAATAACAGAATATACCATGAGAGTGCCCTGACTCAAATTTAACAAAGATATGCAACAATCGAATATACGACAGTTACTGTAAGGCTAGTTCATCTGAACCAAGGAGGAGCACCTAAGGAGACACCTGATAGGGAAGTAATTACTAACATTAAATATTTAGATCAACAATGACGGTGGACGAGGACTACCTCTTTCTAGCAAAGTTTAATAACTGGTCTAAATGCACGTTTTGGATGTATATAGATAGACAAAACAGTACGAGTTAGTACTGCTCGAAAAACTTTACTTCAAGAACATCGAAGAACTAGACAGGATAAGAGAAAGTTCGCATATCTGGAGCCAGGCGAGTCCGAAGCCAGACGCCGCGCAGGTGACTCAGGCTTCCGAGAGAGAGACGCCTGAAAGCATTACAACTTTTTTTAGATCTTAATACCTGTATTGTAAGCAAGTATTCCAGGTCCCAATGCTGAACTGTTTAAATGAGTTTATCGCGTTTGTTTTCAAAGTTGGCACGGTTTGAAGTCAGTCATATATTCGATAGCAAGACCGGGAGTGCACCGGAGACCGGAGCCGCGAGCCTAGGAGCGCAAATAGTCTATATAAACTCACCAACTTATCTCCTGAAGACCCTTCAAGTGAAACAAGGGTTTGCAGAGTTCGTGCCTTATTTTTTATTTTTGTAAAAATTGTGAAAAGGCCTGTTGTAGAGTAAAAATACTTCTATCCAGCAAAGTCGGGAGTCATGACTATCTGTAAATATGGGAAATACGAATACCGGAGCGGAAGCCGGATCGGGTAGTCGCGACGCTGTAATCCGAATCTGAAAAGATTCAAGAATGAAGTTTTTCAAGACTTTTGATTATTATATAGTAATTGATACATAGGTTATAGTAGTATAGCTAAATACATTATTTGAGAATGACAGCAATGAAGAGCCACCAAATCTTTAAGACCGGCTAGCCAGGAGCCAAAGACCAGGAGTTAAAAAGTATACTTAACTAATTATTTTAAAGAATCGTGTTGATTATGAGCGTTAAAATATTCTCTAGAATGATATTTCTCTACCATAATTAATTCTGACTTTGTAAATGTTAACTATTATAGGTGAAACAGAAAAATCGGAAGATAGGGCTCCGTAAGCTAAGCCGGAGCCCGGAGGGGTCGGAGCGGATATCGGATCTGAAAGACTACAAATTTTTTTCAAACCGAATTTTATTTAGTATAAGCGAAACTATTCTGTATGAAAGGATAAAATTAAACACATAAGTTTGGAGATTCTGGAAAACACATTTATTGAAAAGAGCCGATACGGATTGCGGATGTCACGAAGTAAACCGAGAAAAGAACCAGAGAAAACGTGCCAAAGAGAGCCTTTAGGTTAACTGTAAGCTATTTAAAATAAAAACGGTTTTTTTTTTAATAGAAAAAATGTTTTATCACTGTTGAAACTATATAGTTTTAGAACTTGTCCTTGTGCTAGCATAATTAAATAACGAGTTGGAGGCTGCGGAAATAGCAAATATATAGTAACACACACAAGTTGAAATTGGAGAAAAGTAGTCACGGAGAGTATGACGGTAATGACCTGAATGTTCTCTTTGATGCAGTCCGGGTACTGCACTCGGAAGCATAAAATAAACTATCTATAATATTAATTTATATTTTATTGTTTTTTTTTTTTTTAAGTTGAACAAGTGAATATTTATTAAAATAAGTGGAGCTGGAAACAATTTTTGAAAGGGTCTGAAGAGCTGGAACGGAATCCGAAGCCGGAACCGCGATCCGTAACCCAATAGCCGGAATTTAGAATGAGCCGGTAGGCGTGAAGGCCGAGCGCGGAGACTGGAGGAGCCCGGAGCAATAAAATTGATTATCTATATAGTACATAAATATATGTATGCATAAAATTTGAAAGTAAAAATATGTTTCCGCAAAGTCAGCCTGAGCAGGGTTGACTGACGCACAGAGTTTGGTGCGGTGCGGTGTGAGTGTCGGAGCACAACAACTTTTAGTGTCGGAGTTTGGTGCACATTATTATAGTTAATGTGGTAAAGCATGAGTGAAAGATAGTGCGTAATTATCTTATTACTTTCTGGAAAAAAGCTACAAAGAAACACACAATCATTCAAGATATCTTTATATTGGCGGGTATTATGTATATTGCTGAGACTCTTTCATAAAACTTCCATTAGTTTCAAGGTCATTTCTTTTTTTAAAAATTATAATCCAATATCAGCGTGATCAAAAAATAAATTTTCGGCTAAAAAAAAAAACGAAGTATAGTCTATTATAGATAGATTGAATAATAGTTCCAGGCGCATTTATATAGTCGTAATCTTTAATTAAGAGAATGTGGCACAAACATATAGGAGCTCAAGCAAAGACCAGTTGACACACTAAAACAGCTGTTACTACAATGCAAAGAGTTTCCTATTAGTGAGTTTTTAATATCTTGAAACAATATCTTTTTTTTAGATAAATCAATCTGAGAAAACTGGTTATCAGTAGGGTTACGTAGCAAGGGCAACGTAAAAGCATAAATAATATACGAGCTTAAAAAAAGGTCACTATGAAAAATTGTTCGACAGCCAAATATGATTTTTTCCTAACATAAGCGGTATGGTTCACGAATCATACAATAGTCGGTAGCTCTGTATTACAGTTGATGTAGATAATACGTAAAGGAACTGGATTAACTTTTTCTTTCAATTGCCGTGACACAGTGATTTCCAATGTTTTAGTTTTGCTTTGATGATGTGAAATTTAGTAGGGCTGTATGTAGAAGAAAAACTAATAGAGATATAACAATCGTAAAACCAATGGATGATGTTCGAAACCAGTGAGTGAGGTGTAAGAGGCAATCTTTTGCTTCTTTGTCAGAATTTTCATATTGACATGGAAGAGAACCCATCAAAAATACACACACAGTTCTCTAGCAGGCCCTTAAGGGGTGTGAGGAATCTTTTTTTTTTTTTTACAAATCTTCCAAAGAGCTCAAGGTACACTAAAGCAACTAATTGAACCATACTTGATACTAGGTTGTGTTTTCCGTAGTACGAAAAGGAATGGTATACACAAGGAAAAATATATAGGCATTCACCTTTCCCTCTGTGATAAAAGAGAAACTCATACATAAATAAAGATCTATGTATAAAATGAGGAAAAAATTAAAGTACATTATACAATGTAAAAAATAAATATAACAAACTAATGCTGCAGCCACATGAGAGAGCTACGCTAACTATATACACTCTGTTTGCTACGTATGGGAAATTTTGTTCCTTTTATAGACAACGTATTATATATATATATATATATATTTTTTATATATATATATATATATATATATATATATATATATATATATATATATATATATATATATATATATATATATATATATATCATATATATATATATATATATATATATATATATATATATATATATATGGCCACGATTGAAAATCTCTCTCTCTGCGCACCTATTCCCACTAGTGTAGCGAATGTAGCAAGCACATGGTACAACTCAACCATAGCGTAGCTTTCCGTGTGGTTTTACCTTAAGATAATAGGAGATAATAATAATAATATTTTATTTTTTGAGTAGCTGTACAGGTGTTGACACTGCTAACTGGAATACGACAAAACTGGGTTAGGAATCCAACTCTAGAAACGTTACCTAGACAAAACGAAAAAGCAAACAGTCTCGGAAAATTAGTAAACATCAGATGCAGTTCGGGTAAAAAGGCAAGAGGTGCGTTGCTTCGAAATCACGGGGGGGGGCTCTGACAAGATATATGAAAGACGTTTTTAGAAGGGGATGTTACAGACTTCTGGAAAGTACCATTATCTGGAAGCCTTCAAGGCAGTACAACCAACCAGAATATGATGAACAGAATGGGGAGCGTGGAAGCAGAAAAACCAACAGATAGGGAAATAATAATAATAATAATAATAATAAAATCATTGTTGGGACCTGGGATGAAAGTGACGATGGAAGGATGAGGTGGGAGTCTGGTTTAAGCCAGTGCTCTCATTTTTCTTTAAAACATGGCTTAATAGAAGACTGTCATCAAACTTGCAACACCGGTGATATTATTCAACAGCGATAAACAAACAAATATAGAAATAATGCTGATGAATGGGAAAGCTAATTTTAAAATTACAAGAGAATGGGCTGCACGTTCATCATATCGACTCTCAATTCTGTGCACGTAAACCGTATCCGGAATCACAAACCGTAGTGGGTTGTGGTTGTGACCTAAGATTAGACTTCCAGAACGCCGCTCCCGATCCACGTCCGTGCACCACAGAGAACAAACACAATGGATGGGATAATTCACGCAAGTGGATAAGAAAACTTTTAGTGGTTAGTTTAGAATCTGGGTCAATGGTTAAAGGTAAAAAGGACCAGTTTATAAAGTGTACCCTCAACTTCGGGTTGTGGATCACGTGAAGGGCTTTTCATCAGTGATGGGACGGAAAATGGAAGTATGGTTGGGTATCATTCAAAGAGCGGAAGGGAACACACCCGATGAGGAGTGAATTACGAACAGTAGCAGGTATAAAAAGGTAAAAGAAAGGAAGTAAAATGCAAAAACAGGGAAAATCAAAAGTAAATAAAAAATTGCTAGAATAAATATAGCAAAATCAAAAACAGATGGACAAAAAAAAAACAAAAAAAAACAAAAGCACCAACACACCACCCTTTCGAAGCAACCCAACTGAAGGTATCCGAACTTTTTCACCCGTGGGTGTGTTATACAGGGCGATAACAATAAATTTAAACTTACAATCATGTGATCTGACTTTTATTTAATAAACCTAATAGAAAAAATATTAATGACTAAAAATTTAATTCCAAGAATTGAGTCTCGAGAATAAATAATCCCAGGTGAGAACTCTGGAAGACGAACTTCATTACTATAATACTCCTTAGATATTTCATTATCCGTCAACGTATGGAACAAAAGTGCGCTACTGATGAAGTTCAAATAAAAACTAAGGAAATTCAGTATATATATATATATATATATATATATATATATCTATATGCTATATATATATATATATATAACATATATCTTTCTTTATCTTAACTCTTCTTTCTCTTTCCTCATTCTCTATCCTATACGATATACAAAAAAACAGCTCTAAATATAGACATATATATATATATATATATATATATTAAAAAGGAAAAACTATTGTAGTACTTATGAAATTCTAGAATTTCAGTTTCTTTCCAAGAAACTCATCATGAACTTTTAATATATATATATATATATATATATATATATATATATATATACTCTTTATATAGGCAAAATTATATATATATATATATATACATATATATA
>JABUQX010000041.1:35000-42500 GCA_015478945.1 Trachelipus rathkii
TATACTATATATATATATCTACCCTCCTGCTACTCTTTCTATACTCTTATATATATATATATATTAAATAAAAAATAACACTATAAATATACATTGCCTGTAACTCGAGAGCTTCACTCTAGGTTACAAGCTTCACTCGTGGACCTTTTCATCTGATTAACTGAAGAAGAAGAATGGCGAACCTTGTGTGTATCGTCCACGCACAAAGACAACGGGCGGCTTCTTTGGTTCTTACTCGGCTTCTCCTGTTCTCCTAGAGTCACGCTAGTAACATCTTTTATAATCATTTCGGCCACTTTATATGCCATTTCTTCCTTGACCTGAGTGTGTGAGAGAGATGTCTTAAATAGAGAGTAATTAACTTCACTGTCATTGTTAAATCTTTTTGCCATATTTGACTTTAGCATCATCATTATAAAAATACCTGACTCAGACTCTCGCTCCACAATATTAAAGTTTCCTAGCTCTGGAATTTAACAATACGAAACTGGCTCTAAACATTTATTTTACAATAAAAAAATTTTTTTTTTTTTGCTTCTACTCCACCCAAACAAAATTTTAGAATCCGACTTGGGCATGATGCGTTTCCCCGACTCTGATTCCGCAACTTTGCTTACAATGTAACAATATTTACGAAAAAAAAAATTATATTTCCAAGTAAATAACAAAACCAGAAATAAATTATGGATGGGATATTAATTTGTATATGGATGGTGTTATGAAAGAATTAGAAGTGGGGTGACAGTAAGATGCTAGACTGATAGAGAATGGAAAAAGAGTGGAGGGTGCCCTACTTATTGTGTGCTGATGATTTGGTTTTGTGTGGTGAATCTGAAGGGAGTCTGAGAGGATTGGTAGAGAAGCGCGGGGCAGGGTAACTAAGAGGAGGGTTTGAAAGTAAGTAATAACGTAGAAAAGAGTAAGGCTATGGTAGTGAGTGAGGAGGGTGTTTGGCGTTGTGAATCATGTTAGATTGTGAGCAACTGGAACAGGTATGCGTTTAAATATTTAGGATATATGTTGGATGGAAAGAGAACGGATGATGCAGAATGTAGTAAAAAAGTTGTGAATGGTAGAAAGGTGGCTGGTGCAATTAAATCCTTGGTGGATGTAAAGGGACTAAGTCTTGAGTGCGCTACGGTTTTGCATGAGGGTATGTTGTTACATGTGTTAATGTATAGTAGTGAAACTATGGTTTGGAATAAGAGGTATAGATTTAAGGTACAAAGTGTTCGGATGAACAATCTTAGGGACGTGTTAGGTATGAGGAGAGTTGATAAAATGAGGAATGAACGCATTAGGGAGTTGTATGGTGTGAAAAAAGACGTACATAAAATGAGAGAATAAACGAGAGCACATTGAGATGGTTTGGTCATATGGTAAGGATGGATGATAGTCGGTTGATTAAGCGCATGTATAGTGGTGAGTGTGCTGGGAATCGACAGGCTCGGAGACCGAAGAAAATGTGGAATGAGTCAGTAAAGGAATGCCTGAAGGAGAGGAATGCGAGTTTGGCAGAGGCTAGAAAAAAAGGTGCATAACAGGAGTGAATGGCGGGGCTTTGTGAGGGTTATGATTGGGAGCTTTGCCCAGGGGATGAGCCCCACATTGACGAGATACCAGTGAGGGCCCGTCGCAGTGTCGTGAAGCCTCAGGTTGGATTTTTCGATTGCGACGATTTCTCACTGGGGGTATAAAGGGGACGGTTCTTTTCGACTTGCGTAATTTTCTTCTACTATTTTTTCTCTTCCGGTTTATGCTATGCACCTCACCACCAATCTGGGGACAGGAGGTAGATAATAAATAATAATAATAATAATAATAATAATAATAATAATAATAATAGAAAAACGCTGAACATATATTGAGATTTAATAACAAAGATTTTGAATGACTAATTTTTTCTTCAATTATTAGATTACTGTTAAAATATATTTTAACAATAATCTAAACGTAAATTAGTTCTAATATAATTCCATCTCAGCAAAACGGTGCTGTATAGAAGGTAAAATTTACGTACACCGTTAAATTTTGTCAGAATCCCTTTAATTTATTTTATTTTCTCTGAAATGAACTCCCCCCCCCCCCCCCCCCCCCAAAAAAAAAAAAAAAATTTTTTGTTGCTCCAGTTCCACCCTAAAAAAATTTCAATATTTTTCGCTCTGACTCTGCAGCCTTGAGAAAATATAGAACACCAATTTCTCTCCAATTGAATATTATATATAACATTTTACAAATCAGGTTTCTCATGCACATAATTCCACGGTCATTGGGCACACCTATAAATAAATATTTTACCAATAATTAATCCCAAGAATGAGAAACATAAGTTCGAATCCAGATTGAAACATGTAGACTTTACGAGTTTAGAAAACATGTTAGACTATAGATTGAAATTCAGAATTCAAATGGTAAGAAACACTAATAATTATTATTATTATTATTATTATTATTATTATTATTATTATTATTATTAAGTGAAAAGATTAGGTAACAAATCTTAAATTGCTTAAAAGTCAATTCAAGTAAATTATCAGTTACTAATCAAATTTCAGTATTTAAGAAAATAATAATAAAATTATTAATTATAGAATAATTATTATTAGTTTTAAAATTAATTTAATTTTTAGTATCACAGACATATTACAAAATTTATTTTCGAAATTTAATCCAAAACTTTTAGTTATCATGACATAAATTCATAAAATGCTACAATTGAGTTTCAAAGTTTCAAAGCATATTTTACCTTACTCTCCTCAAACTTTACAAATCTCTTCAGTGTACGAGAAAGTTTGGACCCTTCCTTTCTGTCCGGTTCAGGCTGGAGGTCAGATTCAAATCTACCCAACTCATCAACATAACCACAGCTAAGTTTTCTGAAACAATTTTTAATTTCAATTTCAGACAAAACATTAAAAAATTGAGAAACAGAAACAGAGAAATTTAGAATGCTGTGAAGGTAATGTTTAATTTACACAAGTAACTGTCAAAGGTCACAGTAACTAACTGTATGACCATAAAACCTAACCAGCGTATGGAAATTTAAAATAAAACCGAACTACTAATTAAAATGACATTCCATCAATACAAATCTTAAATGACTGAAACTTCAAAAGATGTAAGAATATTTAATCCAACTTATTTGCTTTCTTACGTGAAATTTTTTCTCCTCCATAAGGAATCTGGATCAAGAATTTGATTTGAGTCTATCCTCATAGCAAGTGTTGGGTCATCCAAGTTTTTTAGAAACTTACTACCAGCCCCAGAACCAAACCGAAGACCCGACGAATCCATAGCAAGTAAGGTGTTACTCAGGCTAATGTTGGAAGTTTTACCGGAACTTCTATTTGTTGAAGTGCTTTCCTCACTTAAGCACGTACTTCCAGATGCTAATAATAATAATAATAATAAATAATAATAATAATAATAATTTTTTTTTGGAGTGGATGTACAGGGATCTCCACAGCACACAAGAATGCGGCTATACCGTGTTAGGAAACTAACGACAGGGGAAACCCTTAACGGATAATAATAATAATAATAATAATAATAATAATAATAATAATAATAATAATAATAATAATAATAATAATAATAATAATAATATTAATGAAACCTGCCTATCTGTCAACTGTCCCTAGCGCACAACATGAATTAATTGAGTTAGCTTAACCTAATCAAGTCAATGACAATTTTAATGAGTCTAAATCACAAGTGTATCTAAGTACCTAATTTCTTTCACGCTTAAATTAACTTTCTAGTACTACTTGCTATATCCCTCAATCATGTATTCCAGAGTTTTTAGCTTCAAACTATGGCCACTGACTTTGATTATATGTAACATGTGCTACGGAACCTATCCCTATCAATTTTGAATATTACAAATTTACTCAGAATATAAAATAATTTTCTTAGTCAGAGATTTTTTTCAACTTAGTCAAATTTGACAACGCCATCTATAACAAAGGCCTTCTGCACCTTTAACACTGTTTCCTTTATTTACAAGGTTTCCATTCATACTTCCTATCACCAACAGTCTTTAATCTATTTAAGCATGATTTACCACAACCCACATCCCCCTCTATAAAAATCAATAGTTATGCAGATGACTTAACAATTACAGCCCAAAGTCCCTCTATAAATACAGCAAAACAAGAACTACAGCAATATATAAACCAATTGGAGCAATAGCTATCAACAAACAGAATGACTGCCTCTCCTCAAAAATCCTCTATGACATTAATCACACCTAATAAAAGAAGAGAGTCACAGACCCATCCAAAAGTTTTCCTCTCAAACAACCCACTTTCCTTGTCTTAACTTTCGATACACACACATGACATTAACTCCCCACATACACAATATTACTTTTAGAGCCATACACAAATTGAATGCAATGAAAACACTAACCGAAACAACTTTTGGCCAACACAAAGAGTCCCTCTCAATGGTATACAGACAATACATCCGCCCAACCTTAAACTATGAATCGCCCGCTTGGGATATCACAATACAACATTCAAAAACTGGGGGTCGTTCAAAACAAAGCTCTTAGAATAATAAGATGCTGCCTCCCTTCCAAACCCATCCACCACTTACAAACCGAAACAAAAATTATATCTATAGAGGCCTATCTTTCATTGATTGGCTGTCAATTTTACAGCAAATCACTTTCAACAGACCAACCTTTACACCAAATATTACAACAACCCCCTTCGCCAAGAACGTAAAACGTTACACCGGCCATGTACTATTCTAGCACTTACAACACACTTCCTTCCCCCCCAGAAAAAAAAATCCCATTATTAAACACATTCATACTCACTTAACACAAAAAGCAATCTCCGAATATCCAATCACCACCATATTCCAGGGGCGTACCCCCGAAATATCTCCACAGAGCAAACCTTGGATCGTAAAACACATGTAATGTGGTCCCGTCTTCATCTTGAGCCTTGTCTCTACGGTTATAATTCGATTCACAACGCTCCCTCCCCAACTATCAAAGATGCCTCCTCACAAATGATGACGACACAAGACATCTCTTATTCCAAACTGCTCGGACCCAACGGACATCAGGAGTAACTTCGATACTCTCGTTCTGACGGATCTCTGGGCTAGGCCTGCTGTGGTGTCACAATATCTCGATAGCCAGCTTCTCGTAGGAGGGGAGCGGGGGGCTGCCAAGTAAGTAATTAAGTATATATATATATATATATATATATATATATATATATATATATATATATATATATATATATGCACGTATATCTATTCATGGTATGGATGATATATATATATACTGCTATATATATATATATATATATATATATATATATATATATATATATATATATATATATAATATATATATATATATATATATATATATTTATATATATATATATATATATATATATATATATATATATATATATATATATATATACACACACACACACAAACCTGTTCGCTTCTTCCTTCCAAATGACGATATTTTCATAGTATTAACAAGTTCACTAACAAATTTAATGTGAAGTGAAGACGAAATATAGCCTGGTAAGTAGTCTCTCTGTATGACATCATGAACAATTCGTAGAGGAACATCAAAGCACTCAGGAGAAGGACCGCTCTCTTGACAAATATTGCACTCAACAATGAAGCGAACCTCATCACTGAACCCTAATTTATGAGTAGCTTGCAGGGAAAAATATCTATAAACAAAAAAATAAAAAAAAATGGAGACAATAAAGCCATATCAGTTTCAAGGAACCATATATAAAAGTTGGTTAGTTAGTTAATGGTTATTATTTATAATTCATATCTAACAAACATTTAATAGTTAAAGAGAACGTAACAAGATGGTAAATTAACATTACAAAAAAATTAATATTAATTTTAACTGAACAGGGCTGCTGGGGTTATGATAACGTTCTATTACCCCGTGTTTGCTCTCATATATTACCTTTATATATATATATATATATATATATATATATATATATATATATATATATATATATATATATATATATATATATATATATATATATATATATAAAATATATATATTTAATAAAAATATATATAAATAAATATATATATATATATATATATATATATATACACTAGGCATATTTTCAACAAATACATATACAAATCAATCCAAAAATATTTTTACCCAAGAGGAGAATATGGAAGAATTGATGTTGAATTATAGAGTTTTAATGTTAAATAAAAACATAAGGAAAAATTGAAACGTTTTTCTCAGGATAAAATAATTTAAAATCAATTCTAGTAGATACAACGAGGTATAAGAAATTCACCCACAAATGAGATCACACCATTTGTAAAAAAGCTAAAAAAAAAAATCTATTTTTTTCAAATTCTTTGTATTAATTATAATTATTAAATATATTTAAAAAATATAACATAAATAACGTTTTCAATAAAAAAATTTATTTGATAAATAAATTTCTATTATATTAATAATTTAACACCTTATATTATCAATGTATTTTAAAATATCTTTAAATGGTTTGGGATGGGGGAGGATGAAAATACTGCCATGTAAAAGAGATTATAAAAATTAACTAAATTTTACGACCTACTTTTCATATAATACCATCGCATCAGCTTGAGCTTCCAAAGCATTGTAAGTCTTTTTTTCTTGTTGTCTTAGTAAATGTTCTCGAAAATTAAAAGCCGAAATCCAAAATTCGAACAATGGTTGACCTTCTTCTTGTTCCATATACTAATTACAAAGAAAAAAAAGAGCATAAAATGAACAGAGCAAAATAAATAAATTTAATAAAACTTGAAAAATCATTTCAAAATCCGTTTATATTACATAAAGCAACTATTAATCAAAAATTAATAAAACTAAAACTAAAAAAGTTCTAACAAATAAACAATTAAAATACCTCCATGAAATAAGGAATGACAGAATCACAAGATAAAATATCATGCAACAATACTCTTTGACTGGTAAATACATCTACCATATGCTTTAAGAAATATTCACTTCCTAGGTATCGAGGGAAGTATCTAGAAAAAACAAATATATATATATATATATATATATATATATATATATATATATATATATATATATATATATTCTCATATATATATATATATATCTATTGACAAATCACGACATAAAAATATAAATATATAGGTGTTGTTACATATCAGCAACTGGTCAGTGCCTATAATTTTTGAGTGCGCCTGCGCTATGCCGCCGGACCTAGTGCGCTTAGCTTCCATACTTCCTCTATTTTTAGATCACATCAATGCTTTAAGCGCTATGCTTCTTCGCCTACGACTTTTCGCCAGGCTGCTGGATGTTCGTTAGAATTTATTTCCAAAATGCAACTTGGTGCGATAATAAAAGCATGCTTTTATAAGGAAGAAAAACACATTTATTAATATCTGCAATTAAAACACCGTAAACTAATATCTTCACGTCCTCTTCCACCTCCATGTCTTTGTGGTCCA
>JABUQX010000041.1:45000-57500 GCA_015478945.1 Trachelipus rathkii
TTCTACAACATATATGAGATTTATTTATGAATTTCATGCTGATTTTAATATATATATATATATATCTATATATATTATATATATATATATATATATATATATATATATATATATATATATATAATATATATATATATATATATATATATATATATATATAATATATATATATATATATATATACGGTATATATATATATAGTTGATGTACTGACTTTGAGTCCCAGACTCAAGAATTTGGCCAAGTTTCAGCTTGGACTTGGTCAAATTCATCTGAGTCCATGGCCAGTCCAACAATAAGTAACATGTGCATGAAATTTTTAAAAACTTTTTTCCTTGCTGATTATGTATTTGCATACTTTTATAAATTTAATGTGCGCAAAACAGATGAAGGCAATTACATGTGTGACTAGTTTGAATGATGCAACAATATCATTCTACTACACATTCAGGTGTATATTATGAAACGACTTCAAATAAGTCTTACTTTTCTGAGAAAATAAAAACGTAAAGATTCAGAAAAGTCTCAAGCAAGAATATTTAATAAATTAACAGTCAAAATAATTAAAACAAATTTGCTGAAATATTTCTCTAATGGCCCATAATAGTTTCGCAATCTATAAAAATGTTTTAGAATAGATCTTCTTGAATAATATGGCATGTATTTGATTAAAGTTTTTTCAAAAAAGTTGAATCATTGCAAATAATAGACAATAAAGTCTAGTTCTAAGTCAACTCAATTTGTTCTCATCTATCATGTTCATACATACTAGAGATATCTTGAATCAGGATCTGAAGCTAAACAGATGAAAGACCTTTACGTTGATTCCAAGTGTCATTCGATAATTTTTGGTTTCTTATTACTAATATATTAAATTTAGTGTTTGAATACTTGAAAGTAGAAGGTATACTTAACAGAAAAATCTTTTGCTGCAGCATCTACTACATCATGCAGTGTTATTTTCATTTGACCTAGAATCCAAATGCTATATATGTCTGACATTCAATTCAGTAATTGATACACTAATATTACATCAAATAATAAAGTTGGTAAACCTTTTTTTATTAACAATGATAAAGATAGAAAAATTGTAAAAATAGCAGCCTTGGTGTTGGTTTTGATTTAAATGTAATAAAATACAGTAAGCACTACAAGATGACAGTTTCAAAGATTAAAATTCATTATAGTTGAAAGCACAACCTGTGAATGCATCCATCCTTTTTTAAACATTTATTTAGAATTCTGGCATCACAGTTAAGAGTTTTAAAGAGATGAATTTGTTAAAACTTCTGTTGGAGGATTATAGGAGCTGTATTGCTTTTTAGACTTGCCTTTTAAACTGCAATCAAAATAAATATCTTAAAGTTGTGATTATAAGTTAGGGAGTAACAATATCTATTTCAGATGAGGTTAAGTCATCATAGTTTTTTTTTTTTTTAAGCTACCTATACAAGTCATTGAACATAAGAAAATAATTAAAGGTGTAACATTTCATAAAATAATTTTGTTAGATGATCATATTTTGACAATCTTACAGGAGCAGTATATCTTATTAATATATTTTCTTTTGTTAATAATAATATTGTAAGTTTCTGCTTCTAAGAAACCTACTCTTCTATAATGGAGAACTACAACAGGCAGTCTAATTCCATGGTTGTGTCAGTGATCAAGGATTGTGCGATGTTCTTTATGAGGAAGTCAAAATTAAATTTATTCTTGATCACTTAATAGTTTTACTAAGGTGCAATACAATTTCCAATTCTTATTTCTGAAATATTTTAAAGGTACCATGGGTTTCCCTGCTTTACCTTTATATATATATAACATTTATATACATTTCAAGCAAACTATTAGCGAAAATATAGTAAGCTCTTATTAATAAAGCTGTGAATTTGAATACCTTCTCATGTATGGTTATATGAGAGGGATTATTTAGAAGATATCTTGTGAATATAACATAATTGATTTTAATAAGTAAAAGATTTAATCCACAGGCCTCTGATCATTTCATTAGTGAATATAAAAGTTTCTGAATTATTTAAGCAGAAACCTGCAGATATAGATCAGAAACCCAAAGTGCATGATCAACTGAATAGGACAATAAAATATTTTATAAGTGGAGGTCTTTCCATAAAAAATCATATATAATTTTAGAAGAAAGGAATTAGGAAGATAGGATGTTACCTTGAGGGACTCTTACATTCCATTTCAGTAGTCCTTGGTGTAGCTTAATCTAGTTGTACCTGTATTTTTCTATTTTGTTAATTGAAAGGATTATAAGGAAAAGTAATTTTTTCCATTATAATATATATATACATTACTACATGTTATATATTATTATTCAAGTTAAACAATGTTTTACCTACACTATCTAAATTCACATTTTCCCTGTGATTTAAAAATTTATTATTATTATTATTTTTATATGCTCTAAAAAATATATAAAATGCAATTATTTATTGCAATAAGATTTACAATAACTTGGACTTGGGTTTAGATTCTGACTCAGCCTACAAACTGGAATCAACACTGCACCATAAATATATATATATATATTATATATATATATATATAGCATAGCAAAGGGAGTTGCTATGTTGTATATATATATATATATTTAGCAGTATATATACATATGTTTACATATTTAAATATTATGGTACAGCACAGGATTTATATAGTATATATATATATATATATATGTTGATATATATATAAGGTTAAGGTGCATATATAGCAAAAAGCAAGCATATATACTATATATATTGGTTGCTATATATATATAGTTATATATATATATATATATATATATATATATATACATATACATAGCATATATATATACATAAGCAAGTCATTCTGGTTATGTTAATATATATATATATATATATATATATATATATATATATACATATATATATGCATATATATATATATATATATATATATATATAAAGCTCTTTATAGTTTTTAGATACAACAAACTGTCAATAAATTCTACCACATACCCTGAAGCCACAACTTTACATGGGACAGTTTTTCATCTGCAAGAGAAATAAGTGCCGAAATATTTTTATGCTTAATTGTGGATTGCTTTCCCAATGTACTCTTCTGGGCGGTATCTGTTCTTGATCTAAATCCATTGTTTTCTGTTATATATATATATATTATGATATATATAGAGTATATGTTAAGTATATATATATATAAGTTATTATATATATATATATATATATATATATATATATATATAAGTATAAGATAGTTATATATATATATATATATATATATATATATTATTTATTATTATTATTATTATACAGAAACATGTTTTATAGCATATATATATATATACAGGAGTATATAGTTCTATGGTTAAGTATATATATATATATATATATATATATATATATATATATATATTATATATATATATATATATATATATATATATATATATATATATATATATATATCATAAAATGGAGGGAAATCGGTCACTTAAAAACTATCAATACACATCGCTCATAAAAATATATATATATATATATATATATAGCAGCAGGACATAGTCAGAGAGAGCAGAAAGAGTATATATATATATAAGTATATATATATATATATATATATATATATAAGATATATACCTAGATACATATTTTTTTTGAGTTTCCAAAAAATTTACATTAATGTCTTAGGTATTAATGGCAATTTGAACCCACTATAAAAATTTAGCAGAAAATCTGATTTTTTTTTTTTTTTTACTTTTATAGGTTTATTTTATTTTTTTTACTCTTATCACAAGATGTCGGGATAAAATATTTCAAAAATTAATTTTTCAAATAAGATTTTTTACTGGAAGATAATAAAATTAAGAAAAAAACAAGAAAAAATTATTTGTGTAGTACGGTACTTTACAAAAAGATAGTATAAACTTATAAAAAAAAGTTAATGAACATCTTAAAATTTATAATCAAAATAATGTTGCTAATGCTTTAACAGAAATAGCTACAGGAGTCAAAAGTAAATCAGACAAGCTTTTATATTTATTTATAGTATGGTATCATAATATAAATTTTTTTTTTTTAAATTATAATTTTGTACTGTAAGAAAAAAATTATTAAACTTTTTAGCTATCTTGTCTTTAAGTTGACTAGAAAACATAGGTTGCATGAAAAATTGAAATGAGAAAGGTTACTCCAAATAGTTACTAAATTTTAACTTTGCACTTGAACTTAATTCTATGAAATTAAAAACCCTATTAGAATATATATATAGCATAAGTCGTTCCCTTACTATTTAAAGCAATCTTAATCAAAGCAGTAAAAGATAGAATATATTCAATTTAAGTTAAAATATATGAAAAGCATTTTTTTTTTTTGTTCCATATATTCAAGGTTTATTTATACTCTACAGAAAATATAAAAACATTTTTAACATGTAAATGCATTACAGAAATCTTAACAAAGCTAGGAATACCATATTTGATACATAAAAATATCAAAACTCAATTAAAAATTAATAAAAAATGGTTTAAATTCATTAAAATAAAACACAATGATATTGATATTCAATACTGTATATTAATATATTGATATTCTGCATATAGCGTCGGGCGGGGTGACCGGGCCCGCCTCTTTAGGAGGGGTGATTCGGTCCACTCTAAATAAATAAAAAAAAAAAAAAAAAAAAAAAATTTTCGCTCATTTTATAGCCAATATGGTAGTACTACAAGTTTTATTTGGATATTCATATATTTAATTCTAGAAAGTTTTTATATTTTTAAAAATGTTAGAAATTAGGTACAAAATGTCCTTCAATACATTTGAAAATGTGAGTTTTTTTAACTGCTATAAAATGAAAAATTGTGGATCGATTTTTATAATTATTTTTCAGTGGATACACCTCGAGTATGTGCAGCAAGGCTTTTAAACTGGCAAAGTAAATTCTTGATCCAAGCAGTATTATGGCAAAAAACGTTTAACTTTGGTCCGTAGATTCACCCCGCCGCAAAAATTGATGGGGGGGGCCTCGGACCACCATTGTTTTTCGCATTTACGTATTATTATTGACATTTTTATTACGTATAATTAATTTAAAGGTAATAAAAAGTTACTTATATAAGTGATTATTTTGTTTAAATGAAATTTTACAATAACGAGTTCAAAAAAGTGTCAAAATTTTTGGGCGTAGAGGGTGAATCGAATTCACCACTTATTTATACATATTCGTATTTTATTTATCATTACTGACATTTTTATTACCAATCTTAATAACGAATTTTAAAATATGATAAATATTATGGCTATAAAAATTAAAAATATAAAATTGAAATTATACATAAAAAGACGAATTTAAACAGATGGTCCGAATCACCCCTCCATCAATCCACGGTCGGGCTGCCTCGGCGTTATTCAAAGTTTAATAAAACTTTTTTGTTAAATGCTTTTTTATTATTATTTTAGGTGCTTATTCCCTATTTAAACCATGAGAATGTGCTTAGCATTCTTATGGAAGAAAGTAAAAAGTTGTCCATGGCCACTTTATCGGACGCTATATATATATATATGAGTAGCATATATATATATATTATGGTTATTATATATGTATATATATATATATATATATATATATATAGTAAGTATAGTATATATATATATATATATATATATATATATATATATATATATACTGTATATATATATATATATTAGTATTCCAAATATTTGAATACTTGGCACACACCCACTTGTCTACAAGGGTTCCATCCTCATACCCATGAGTAGTGGCGAGTATTTTTTCACTACATATCAATGATAACTCAATATCAATATTTCAAAAATCTATATATTTATAAAGGTATTGATTTATTACTATATTGATATATTAATATTAATGTACAGCCTTTCATGAATTTATAGTTTACTATTTAATCATTTATTTTATTGTTTAACTTATTGATAAGTTCATTCATTAAAAATACTATTGAAACTATAAACGTAAAATGTACAAAAATACTTTAAAAATACTTCAAATACTTAGGGTTGACCATTTTTGTATAATAAAACTATATTTTTTAAAAAAAATTACTATAACATTGATTTACTAGTGAAATTAGGCCTCATTGTCATTCGACTAGCTTTTCAGAAAAACTATTTTATTTTGATTATTGACATATCAATATCATTTATATTTCTAGATAATCACTGAGCTATCAGGCGCTTTTATATAAATAAATATGAAATACATAAAAAAAGTAAAAGTTTTTTTAAAAAATATACACATTATTATTAGTATTACTGTCACTATTACTATCAGCATTATTATTATCACAACTATCATTATTATCATCATTATTACCATTGTCATTGTCATCACTATCATTATTATTACTATCATCACCATCACTGCCACTATCATTATTATTATTATTATTAACATTAATACTGCTATTATCATTATCACTATCACTTATTATTATTATCATTATCACTATTATAATTATTATTGCTATCATTATATACTATTTTACTATACACTGTATTATCATTATAACTATCACTTAATTATTATCATTATCACTATTATAATTATTATTACTATCATTATATACTATTTTATATGTGAACCATACAATAATAACGTTCTTCATGGGAAGATAATTTAAAACAGCTAGGGGATTCCCAGTCTTAGTCAGCTGATAATAATAAGAGACCCTCTTCAATGGGTAATGGCGAAGACATTGTCATCCAAATTCCAGTTCTTCTGTAGATATATTTGAAGGTAGAAGCCTACTTTTTATAGTGTATAAAATATTTCAAATTAATTTCCTTTCAAAAAGAATTAAGTTGAGCCATTTGTTGCTTCACACCAATTGATTTAAAATTTTGTCAGATCTTAATTATTATTGTAAAAAAAAAATATATTTTTTTATTGAAAATAAATTCCAAATACAATAATATTACTTTTCAAATTTTCAACTGCCTTCAAATGTACTTATTTCGACTGCAAACTCTTTCTTCTTTACAATATCTTCTCCCAGCAATACATTTCTTCCAACCAGGTGTTAATAATCATTTCTTCAGACCTTCGCTGCTTCTCATTTCTTGTTACTCCTCTTCTGTTTTCTTCTCCATCCCTCTAAATTTCCTGCGACCATCCAAGACAACATCCAAGCTCATATTGTAAACAATTACCAGACTTTTTTTAATCTAGCCATACTTAATAAAACTCATCATAACCTTAACTTAAGAATGTATTTCTAGCCCCACCTCAATCATAAGTCATATTCCTAGCACTATCTAGTGGATACAGCCCTAACTTATCAAAATAATATATTTATATATATAGAAAAATATTAAATTGTTGATAACCGTAAAAAAAAATCAATTATAGCTATCTCAAAAATAAAAATGCAATCAATATATCAATAATCAAAAAATATCAATAGTTTTTCTGCAATAATGAGTTGAGTCTACTTTTTGTAGTTATAATTGAAAAAAAAAAATTAATAGTATAAAAATAGTCTACCCAATAATTTTAAGTATTTTTAAATTATTTTTGTACATTTTAGGTTTAGATCTTCAATAGAGCATTTTTAATGAATAAACCTACTAGAACTCCATAATTACCATAATTTTTAATCAATCATATATAATTTTATAAGAAATCTGTAATGCATTTACATTAAAAATGTCTTTATATTTTTTATATAGTAGAAATAAACTTTGAAAAAATATTTAAAAGACTTTAGGGTAATCAGCTTTACGACAATTGCATTAATTATCTAGGCCTGCCTAGCCTTAAGGACTATATTCTCTTCATAATTAAATTACATTAACATTGCAAACTATTTTTACCAGATTAATCTTTTTTATTTATACTACCAATTTTCACACATTAATAAGATTTTAAAAGAAAATGAGTCAGTCTACTTTGAGAAGCCATGTAAACTTACTTAATTTCTTCCAGAAAGAAGACATCGCAATGACAGAATCATGAAAATTAAAAACGAATACTGAGCATATTATTAAATATATGAGAGGCACTTTGCTTTAGCAATTCACTCAAAATTCGGCATATATACTGGAAATAACCAATTCCCCATTCATAAAAATTGAAGAAATCATCAAGTGAAATTTTATCTTTGGACTGAATACTAATAAGCCCGTTATAGTCCACATACTACTTCCTGCAGTGATTACGTCTTTGATACGCCTTTAGAAAGTAAGGATGACGTATTTTATCAGAAATATTTTTTGACTTTGTAAAATATTTTATAAATTTTATTTCAATATTGTAGTTTTAAGCTAAATCTATGTGCTCGCTATATTCGATATAATTTTTAAGTTTATAAATACATTTTATGATAGATACTTTTAAATATTGTGCTTGAACTCCCTTGAAGTAAGTTTTAAAGGAAACCAAACATCAAAATTGGGTAGTTGAAGATAAAGAAATTGAAGAAAATATGCAATAATTATATTAATTATTGCTCACTAAATTTTTCTTCTAAAGAAAAAGGTAACAAAAAGATCGTTTCAGAAATGGCATTTGTCTACTGTTGAATTGTTGTTATATAAAAACTATTATATTCTTCTACATACATATCTCTTCTATTTTAGTTTTATTTTAGGATATAAAAACTATTAGCTATACAGTATATTAGTTTTAGTGGAATTTATAATTTTGTCCCCTTCGATATAATTGACCAGAATTTTCACTAAAAAATAACAACTGCAGAATGACTTCAAATTCAAAACCGGTACTATTTAGTCATGCTTGTGAAATCAAATTTAATAATCAAAATGTAAAAAGGGTATAGAGGTAAATTTTTTCATTTCTTTTCAAATATTTTTACTATCAACCTATTCTATTCTACCTTCTCACCAATCAAATTTAACCCAACTTAAGATTTTAAGTGATAGTTACAAAAGCCAAGAGGCTTAGTTATCTATGGACTATCAAGATCTTATTCAAAGAGCAAAAATTCTTTGAAAACAACAAATTCAGGTAAGGCTAATGTAGATACACAATTGTACTTATATATCATTTTTTAATCCTTATAGTTACCCACTAACTAACTCTTGCGTTCAGCTGTTAACACGGAAATATATATATATATATATATATATATATATATATATATATATATATATATATATATATATATATATATATATATATATATATATATATATATATATATATATATGGTAAAACTCCAGTTTTAACTTTATATATTTTATGAAAAAAATTTTCTCCAGTTCAAATTTCTGTTCAGAAAAGTTATGTAAGTTGTTTTTTTAAGAAAATTCTTAGTGGCAAGCTTCTGAATTATGCTAGAAGCTTGCCACTCAAACAATTTCTTAAAACCTAACACATAACTTTTAACTTTTCTGGAACTTAGAAAAATTTTTTCAGAAAATATTTAGATCAAATACTGTGGATTTTCCACCACACACACACACACAACAACATCACACACACACACACATATATATATATATATATATATATATATATATATATATATATATATATATATATATATATATATATATATATATATATATATATATATATATTCGAACAAAACTATTTATATACATCAGTGTTTTCAATCATTTATATTAAATTCTCTGTTTTCGTTTTTGCATTTGTGCTTATGAAAAGTAAGAAATGCTCGAGTTTGCGTTCGTTTTTGTTAAATTTAGGGCAAAATCGTAAGAAATACTTACCAAATGTAAGGAACTTCCTTAATTCTATAAGGTTGGTGTTTTCCATGCTTAAGGAATTTATGATTTGCTTACGAAAAAAATGTAAGCAAAACAAATGACGGCAGGAAGCAGGCAGGAAGTTATCTTTAATATTATTATTTTTTTTTACAATGGATAAGAAAGGTTTGTCAGCATTGTCTTTAAAAATAATAACATTGTGCCAAATATATGTGGGATTTTTATATTTTTCTCCTGTTTGATATAATCGTAAAGAAATTAAATAATAATAATGATTTCACTACGTGGTAGGCTCATCTGAATTGATGAATGTTTCATTCAATGAAATCGATTTTAAATTCAATTTCTTTCAAATCGATGAACTGCATCACAATAGTTGATCAATTATTTGTAAGATAAACCATTTGTTACGTTTAATTTCTGTTTATTTCAAATCGACGGGCTCCATCACAACATCTGATTCTAATTGTTTGTAAACAAAAGTAAACCTCTTAAGCCGTCGTGGTCGATTTTGCACGGAATTTGTGTTAAAACTGTGTAAACATTTCTTACCGTGCGTAAGCAAAAATGACAAAAACGAAAACGGTCTAAGGCATTTCGTTTTTGTCATTTGTGCTTACAAAAATAAGAAATAGTAAAGTTTACGTTCGTTCAAATTTTACCAGAAAATCGTAAAAAATGCTTATCAAGGGCAAGAATTTCCTTAATTCCGTAAGGTTGCTATTTCCAGTGCTTACCGAATTTATGAAGTGCTTACAAAGAAATGTAAACAAAACAAATGTTGGTAGGAAGCAGGAAAATATTATTATTTTTTTTTTTAAACAATAGATAAGGAAGGTGTGAGAGTTATGACTTTAAATATAATAACATGTGCCAAATATTTGTGTGGTGTTCATATTTTTTTTCCTTTTTGATATATTCGTAAAGAAATCAAATGATACTGTTTTCACTACTTGGTAGGCCCGTTTGAATTGGTGGTTTTATTCAACAAAATCAGCTTTAAATCAATTTCTTCCAAATAGTTGAACTCAATCATAATAGTTGATCAATTATTTATAACATAAACCATTTTTTTTTTATTTCTGTTAATTCCAATCGCCGGTCTCCATCACAACGGCTGATTCCAATTGTAATTATTATTATTATTATTATTATTATTATTATTATTATTATTATTATTATTATTATTATTATTATTATTATTATTATCAGAGGTGGGCACCCCGCTCATTTAGGGGTAGTCCGCTAGCGCACCTCCGCACCTCGAGAAAACGTAGTCCGCTAGCGCACCTCCGCACCTATTCACACCATCAAACCTCCGCTATCGCAAGTCCGCACGTCTTCCACTAATAATGTGCGACTTCACAAAATGTTTTAATATTAAATACTAAATAGCATATATATCCTTACAAAAGATTTATTTATAATCTATTACATATTAATTTTAAACATGCAAAAAAACGTTCCAAATTTGTGTCAATTTGTGGAATGACTTTACGACCAAAAAAAAACTCGAGCACCACGTTAATGCGAGGGCGTTAGTTCTTCACCAATAGACAAGCCTATGCTCCATGCAATGCCAATGCCGATGCCAGTGCCCACGCCCATTCCCATGCCTTATGCCCATGCCCATGCCCATGCCCCTGTCATGCTCCATGTCTATGCCCAATACCCCATGCCAATGCCCATGCCCATGCCAATGAAAGACAAAAACGGTCAAAATTGCTGCCTTTGTAGAAGGGTCTTCATGACCAAAATAATAACACTACTGTACAATGCGAGGGCGCGTTAGCCCTCGCTCATTTAGAAAAGCCTTGCCCGTTATAAGACAAACGCTTGTATTATATGAAAATTGAATGAATATTTACAAATCTCAAGATTTTCTCTTCCTCCTCAATGTCTTCGTCAAAGAACAAGAGATCCATATTACCTTTCAAAAGATTAGCTGCCTTAAAAGCAGTTAAGGCTGACCCTTTTGCCTTAAAAAATCCCCACCAGAACTAAATATTCGCTCTCTACAGCAGCAGAACTAGGGGGAGGTGTATTATATTTTATGAACAAGTTCAACAAATTCGGCCTATGCTGTAAGGGAAAGATGTCCTTGGTGAGAGGAGTGTTGGTGTTAGTTTGCTTCCAGCAGTCCATTGCTAATTTAAGGTCCTCACCTAAATCATTCTAAGGATCTTCTTGAAATTTTTTTTGACCACCCTGTCCACCCATAAGAAAGTCTATTTGGTTCAAGATTTTAGTATTCATGAAAGCCTGACGCTTGCAGAGTCGATGTGCTAATGGTCATTTTAGTTATATATATATATATATATATATATATATATATATATATATATATATATATATATATATAGTATAGTAGTAGTATATATATATATATATATATATATATAGTAGGGTATAGTATATATATATATATATATATATATATATATATATATAGTATATATATATATATATAGTGAGTATGTATATAGTATATATGTATATATATATATATATATATATATAGTTATTGAGTGAAAGAGTGAGTGAAAGAAATGGACTTAGGAATCCTGAAAGAAGCATACATATACATATGAAAGAGTGAGAGAAAGAGTGGAGAGAGAGAGAGGAGAGAGAGAGAGAGGAAAGAGAGAGAGAGAGAGAGAGGAAGGAAGGAGAGAGGGAAGCCCTTTAAAATGTTATTTATTATATATGGTACCTCATTAAGGAAGTTGAGATTGGTTCTTCTTGGAAGTTTAATTATTAAAA
>JABUQX010000041.1:62500-75000 GCA_015478945.1 Trachelipus rathkii
ATATATATTTAAATATATATATATATATATATATATATATATATATATATATATATATATACTCTTCTTTCTATAACAAAATGTCTATATATATGTATATATAAATGTATGCGATAAAAATATATATATATATATATATATATATATATATATATATATATATATATATATATATATATATATATATATATATATATATATATATATATATATATATATATATATATATATATATATTAGTGATGTAGGTAACATCCGCATCCGCGGAGCATCCGCACATTATTAAAGATCCGCATCCGCATCCGCTTTGCCCTGCGGATGTTGCGCGGATATTTATTGACGAGATTTGATAAAGAATTTTATAATAAAAATACTTAAGATGAATCTGAACGCAATGGCACAAAATGAGTTGAAGGCAATTCAAAAAACGGCTTGATATTCCATATCGTACTGCTATCAAAGACGTTCCAACTCGCTGGAATAGTACACTTCATATGATGGAAAGAATGGTATTGCTCAAAGAGCCTCTTGCTTTGTACGCCAGTTCGTATTCCAAAGTTAACATTCTTACTAATGTGGAAAATGACATATCACACTGCATTAAGCTATTGAAACCATTTGAAGAAATTACCAAAAAAATCAGCACCTCTACAGCTTCTGTCTCCGATGTAATACCATTAATCTCAAGGCTAAGGAAGCATTTTGAACCATCTTCAAATGAAAAAGACGGTTGAAAAAGAATGAAAGATGTTATAAAATTAAAGCTAGAAAAACGCTTTGGTTCTGTGGAAATTACCGACCTTCATACTATTGCAACACAGCTGCTTAGATCCCCGTTTAAAAGGCAAGTTTTTGTAATACAATATTAGAACAATTTAAATCGTCACTTTGTTGCAGTTGAAAAACTTCAATCCGAACAGTCTATTAATTCGCCAACCATTAAAAGGAAAAAAAAAATCTACAGAACCAACACCTTCTATAAGTAAATCAATAACAGATTCACTGGAAGAATTTCTACAGAACAGTAGTGATGAAGAAACACACGCATTACCAAAAGATGTAGTGCAAATGATTGAAAACTATCACCAAGTAAAACGACAAGATACAAATTATGATCCTATCAGTTGGTGGAAAGTTAAACAAAATGTTTACCCACGATTGAGTAAACTTGCAAGGAAATACTTGGCCTGTCCCCCAACTAGTGTTCCAAGTGAGAGAGTATTTAGCAATGCTGGGCTAATATATGATGATAAGAGAAACAGACTCTCAGCAGAAAAGGCAGAAAAATTGATGTTTTTCAAGCACAATCTTCTTATATTTGAATTTCATTACTAGTGCAAAAAGTATATAATCCATTGTAAAATCTCTTTCATTAAGGGCAGAGGTTGGGGAAAGAGGTTGGTGGGGTGCATTTAAGTTGGGTCGCCGTCCCGCACCCTGGTAACACAATTATTTATCTTAATAGATTGTGGCTAAAACTCGGATATATATATATATATATATATATATATATATATATATATATATATATATATATATATATATATATATATATATATATATATATATATATATATATATATATATATATATATATATATATATTTATATATATATATATATATATATATATATATATATATATATATATATATATATATATATATATATATATATATATTATGTATATATATATATATATATATATATATATATATATCAAACATCCGCATCCGCATCCGCATCCGCATCCGCATCCGCGGAAAAAAATGACATCTGCAGCATCACTAATATATATATATATATATATATATATATATATATATATATATATATATATATATATATATATATATAGGTATATATATATATATATATATATATATATATATATATATATATATATATATATATATATATATATATATATATATATATATATATAAGGAATAAAGGGAATTTGCATAGAATAATGAATAGGGATGGTGCTTTCGTAACTGATGGATAAGATGTAACTAGGTGTGGTGGGAACCCCTTCGAAAATCTACCAAAACATTGGCGTAATGAAGAGGTGATAGTGAATGTGTGTGGGTTTGATGGTGCAAGGAGGAATAGGTCATGAGGTCATTAAGTAAGGAGGAGGTAATGTGTAGAACGAGAAAGTTGAAGAATGATAAATCTGCGGGTATAGATGATACCGGTAGGAAATGATCAAGAGCAGGCGATGTGTGATTGATTGGTTGGAAGTTGTGTAAGAAAATGTTTATGGAGGCATGGTTCCGAGGATTGGAGGAGAGCAGTAATAAGGGCTTTTATAAGGGTAAATGAGATAAGAATAACTGTGAGGAGTTATAGGAAAGTGGTTACTAAAGTGTAGTAGGGAAGATATATACTTATATTTTGGTCGAAAGAATGCGTCGAGTGACTGAAGGACTGATTGTGAAGAGCAAGGTGGCTTTAGAAGTGGTAGAGGATGTGTGGATCAAATCTTTACATTGAAAAAAATGATTGAGAAAATGAGGGAGAGAAGAATAAATTGTATTTAGGTTTTTGTATTTGCAAACAGGCGTATGAAATGATTAATACGGAAGCTCTATGGCAGGTGTTATTGATATATGGTGTTGGTGGTAAGCTTCTGAATGGAATCAAAAGTATATATGACGATAGTAAAGCGTGTGTAAGAATATATGGAGTTGAAAGTGATTGTTTTAATATTAATAGCGAAGTGAGGCAGGGATGTGCTATGTCTTCTTGGTTATTCAATTTGTATATGGATGGGGTTATGAAAGAATTAGAGGTGGGATGGCAGGGGATGGTGTTAGAATCAGGGTTGTGGAGTCGTTTCAAAATTTTCCGACTCCGACTCCACCCTCTTCAAAATTACCGACTCCGACTCCGACTCCGACTCCACTCTCTTCAAAATTACCGACTCCCCGACTCCGCGACTCCGACTCCGACTCCACAATCTTGGTTAGAATGATGGAGAATGGAAGAGAGTGGAGGATGCCCTACCTATTATATGCGGATGATTTGGTTTTGTGTGGCGAATCTGAGAGAGTTTGAGAGGATTGGTAGAGAGATTTGGCAGGGTGTGTAAAAGGAGATGTTTGAAGGTAAACGTAGATAAGAGTAAGGTTATGGTTGTGAGTGAGGACAGTCCTCGGTGTGAAGTTATGCTAGATGGTGAGCAGCTGGAACAAGTGTCTGGGTTTAAATATTTAGTATACATGTTGGATGAAAAGGGGCGGACGAAGAAGTGTAGTAGGAAAGTTGTGAATGGCAGGAAGGTGGCTGGTGCAATTATATCATAAGAAATGTTGTGGTGGATGCAAAGGGACTAAGTCTTGAGTGCGCTAGGGTCTTACATGGGTATGTTTTTTAATAATGATAATGTTGAAAATTTAATATACACAAACCAATAAATTACCTAAGATACCGTAATTAATGTCATATTGAAAAGCTAAAAGTAACGGAGTAACGGAGTAACGGCACTTCGTTACTTTTCCTTTCAAAGAAACGGAATAACGATAATGCAACTACTTTTTCCGAGTAACGGAGTAACGATAACGGAACTACTTTTTTGAGTAACGATGCCCACCTCTGTATATATATATATATATATATATATATATATATATATATATATATATATATATATATATATATATATATATATATATATATAAATTATATATATATATATATATATATATATATATATATATATATATATATATATATATATATATATATATATATATATATATATATATATATTCTTTCTTTCTATATGTGCCAAGGGATGAACCCCACACTGACGAGATGCCATAGTGAGGGTCCGTCGCAGTCCCGTGAAGCTCTAGGGTGGATTTTCTGACTGCGACGAGTTCTCACTAATAAGTATAAAGGGGGTGGTCAGTCTGGGGTTTCTTTTCGACTTGTGTCATGTTCTTCTACTACTTTTTCTGTTTCCGGTGTAGTGGTAAGCACCCCCTAGTCTTGGGGGAAAGAATGATGATGATGATAATATATATATATATAAAAAAATATAAAAACAAATATATATATATATATATATATATTTTCTTTCTTTATATATATATATATATATATATATATATATATATATTTATATTTTTATATTTTTATATTTTTATATTTTTATATTTTTATATATGGGCATCGTTACTCCGTTACTCGGAAAAAGTAGTTGCGTTATCGTTATTCCGTTTCTTTGAAAGGAAAAGTAACGAAGTGCCGTTACTCCGTTACCGTTACTTTTAGCTTATGACATTAATTACGGTATCTTAGGCAATTTATTGGTTCGTGTATATTAAATTTTCAACATTATCATTATTATTATAAACACCCTCATGCTGAACCCTACAACTCTCAGACTTAGTCCTTTGCATCCACCAATGATTTAATTACCAGCCACCTTCCTGTACCATTCACAACTTTCCTACTACACTCTGCATCATCCGTTCCCTTTTCATCCAACATATATACTAAATATTTAAACCCAGAAACTTGTTCCAGCTGCTCACCATCTAACATAACTTCACACCGAGGACTGTCCTCACTCACAACCATAACCTTTTTTTTATCTACGCTTACCTTCAAACATCTGCCTTTTACGTTGCCAAATCTCTCTACCAATCCTCTCAAACTCTCTCAGATTCGCCACAAAACCAAATCATCCGCATAAAATAGGTAGGGCATCCTCCACTCTCTTCCATTCTCCATCATTCTAACCGAGATTGTGGAGTCGGAGTCGGATTCGCGGTGTCAAGGAGTCGGTACTTTTGAAGAGAGTAAAGTCAGAGTCGGAGTCGGTGTCGTAGTCGGAGTTAGTAATTTTGAAGAGGGTGGAGTCGGAGTCGGAGCCAGAGCCGGAGTCGGAGTCGGAAAATTTTGAAACGACTCCACAACCCTGATTCTAACAACATCCCCTGCCATCCCACCTCTAATTCTTTCATAACCCCATCCATATGCAAATTGAACAACCAAGAAGACATAGCACATCCCTGCCTCACTCCGCTATTAATATTAAAACAATCACTTTCAACTCCATATATTCTTACACACGCTTTACTATCGTCATATATACTTTTGATTCCATTCAGAAGCTTACCATTAACACCATATATCAATAACACCTGCCATAGAGCTTCTGTATTAATCATTTCATACGCCTGTTTGCAAATACAAAAAACCTAAATGCAATTTATTCTTCTCCTCCCTCATTTTCTCAATCATTTTTTCAATGTAAAGATTTGATTCACACATACTCTGCCATGTATAAGACACCTTGTTCTTCACAATCAGTCCTTCAGTCACTCGGCGCATTCTTTCGACCAAAATATAAGTATATATCTTCCCTACTACACTTAATAAACTAATTTCCCTATAATTCCTACAGTTACCCTTATCTCATTTACCCTTATATAAGGGTACTATTACTGCTCTCCTCCAATCCCTCGGAACTATACTCTCCATAAACATTTTGTTACACAACTTCCAAATCCAATCAATCACCATCTCACCTCCGTTCTTGATCATTTCACTGGTAATTTCATCTATACCTGCAGATTTACCATTCTTCAACTTTCTCGCTCATTACCTCCTCCTTACTAATAACCTCATGCCCAAAATACCTATTCCTTGCACCATCAAACCCACACACATTCACTATCACCTCTTCATTACTGCCAATGTTATGCAGATTTTCGAAGTGTTCCCACCACACTCTAGTCACATTCATCTCATCAGTTACGAAAGCACCATCCCTATTTATTATTCTATGCAAATTCCCCTTATTCCTTTTATATATATATATATATATATATATATATATATATATATATATATATATATATATATATATATATATATATATATATATATATATATATATATATATATATATATATATATATATATATATATATATATATATATATATATATATATATATATATATATATATTTATATATATAAATAGATATATATATAAAATAAATTTTGAGAAAACTTTGGAGACACCCCCTAGAATTTTTCCAAATATAGTCAAGTTTATTCTCTAAAAGTTTCAGCAAGATTAGGCGAAAGAAACAGGCGGCGCATATGATGAATGTTTGTATTATATTTCAAAAATGTTAATTTCGATACACAATAATTATGATTTGCTTTTTTAGCTTAAAATTTAGCAGATATTGTCGATTTCTTAGCATCTGGATATCGTCGTCTATATGCGGATACAATTTGCAAAATAAACTGTTTGTCATCCTTATTTTTTGCCAATATTTTGTTATATTCCTCCATTAACTTGACTCCACGTTCTACAACATCGTTTACAACTTTAAGCCCGATTGCAATTTGTCTTCCTTTCTGAAAGTTTTCATTACTATTCCATTCAGAAGGATGCATAATCAAGAAATCTGTTTTTATTGAAAAACGCTCAAAGAATCGCTTGGATTTCTGGTTAATGAAGTAATCTATATATGTTCCTAAATGCTGATCCACGTCCCTGGGATGAACTGTTACCTTCTTTACATTTTCCTCAGAAACATCATAATTTTCCAGAGCTTCTACCATCTTTAATTTTGTTGTAACTGAAACATTTTCATCAAAAAATGATATGGCAGCTGCTTCAGGTGAAAGGTACCACAAATGATTGCAAAATTTATGCAAAGCTAATTTGCTGATTTCCTCATTAACATCCTTATACAAGTAAAGGTCTTTTTAGAATTTCAGATCTTGAACAGGAGCGTCTGTCGCAAAAGATGAACGAATCCAGGCTTTAACATAAAGACAAACAACAAATAGACACACATCTCTGATTCTACTTATTTCATTTGGCAGTATTTTAAATTGTTTACGGAAAAGAAAAATTTTAAGGCAATAGATAGATTTGACCATCCACCTGGCATGATGAAAGGCTCCTGGCATACGGAAAGATACACCTCGAGGAGGAATTCCTCCAAGGAAAATTGCCATAAGTTCTACAAGTTCTCTATAATCTTCTCGAACTTGTTTTTCCTTAAGAGTTTTCAAAGAGAAATCTAGGAGATCTTGCGTATTTGATATCTTTTCTTTAACAAATTCATCAGTTATACCTGGTGTGAATTTTAATTTATCCATTTTGGACCAATTTTCTTTAAATTTCTTGAATATGGAAATGTCTGGACCAAAAGAATGACCAACTGTTGAATCAAATACAGCCTTCAAAATAATTTCATATATATGATGACGGCATGGGAAATAATATCTCTATTTAATTTTTGTTCTAGTAATATACAGGCACCTTGAAATCGACCTGTGTTTGTAGCAGTTGTATCAAAACAAAAGGCTTCAACTCTTTCGCTGACGTTCCACTTTTCTAGTACCTCATATACGGCATCAGCTTGGTGTTGCCCACTACCCGAATTAATCGCTGGTACTCCTAATAATTGTTCTATTACCCCAGAAGTTATAATTACTTGAAGCCTATCTACGTGTTCCGTGCCAGTAACATTTTGTCAGAATTTTTCCATCCCAGTGTACCGTTATATGTGGTAAGTCATGCTCCTTGAACTTATTAAATATGTCTCCTGCTATTTCATTTCTTATACGCTTTTGACAGCGTGAAATAGAACTGCGGTTTATAACTATGTTTGTAGGGTCATGACCAAGGGCCCCAGCTGCGGCAGATAATATTCTAACAGCATCACGGTCACTGACTTTGCACTTATCAAGAGTAGCAACTAACCTAGGTGTTATTACCTGTACTTTGGCTCTTTTACTTTGTTTAGAAACGGTGGGTGTATGACACTGCCTATGTGCTAGACTTGTATCAGAATGCATAGGCAACATAGTGTCATCGCTTGTGGAAGGTTCTTCAATTTCATTTGTATAGTCTGTTATAGGGTCAGTAAATGATGTTTCCTCTGAAAATAACAATTGTAATACAAATAAACATTTATTAGTTAAGTATAATTAATAAAATACTAAATAGAAATAAATTGTAAGAGTATTTTGAAGCTTCCATTGTTTTTATAAACGTCACCTAACTTCCGAACAGAAACACTGAAACATTATAATTCTCAAATTCTGACTATACCTATAATTCTGTCTACTTCTAAAAAAAAAAATAATAAAAAAAATAATAATAATAATAATAATAATAATAATAATAATAATAATAATAATAATAATAATAATAATAATAATAATAATAATAATAATAATAATAATAATAATAATAATAATAATAATAATAATAATAATAATAATAATAATAATAATAATAATATTGAAAGAATTCTGAATGAAAAAATGCTTACCTCCCATTGTTTTATCCTTTTGCCACCTCAATGTTCTATCCACCTCTTCTTGTTTACGAATAGCCCTTCTCTTTTCTTTTTCTGTCAAAACATGATCTATACCAATCATTGACCCTTCTCTACCTTTCTTTCTTTGATTTAGGAGAAACTGACGATCTTCTTCAATGGGTATAAGTTGAAGAGCGTCAGCGTGGGCGATATCAAAAAGATCGTTCATTTTCTCCAGGAATTCATTTTCTCGATATTTTTGAAGCTCAGACTTCCTTTTGCAGCTCTTTACAAGCATCTTCCATTCTTTGTATTGGGCTTCCAGTTTCTCAATGCTGTTCTGACACGTTTTAGTTGGGATTCGCGCTTTCTGCCAAAACACTTCTATTTCTTTTATAACTAGATGAGCACTTGAGCGTAAATTTAGGTTCACTTTACGCATATTGTAAAACAGGATCCTTAAAGCCTGACCATTAGAAGGTAATTTTGAGCCAATAATTTGACTTTCCATATGGCCCAACAAAAATAAACAGTCAGCTTGTCTCGTTTCCATGTTTGCAAAACAAAAACGCTACCTTATATCATGTAGTCAATAGAAAACTGAAGTAGACACTGAAGTTTGCGACTCATAAGTGCAGCAATAACCCTACAAAGCTGACTCAATGATTCAGTCACATCGACTCTTTGTGATTACTTCGACTCTCTGCGGAAGCTTTAGTGAACGACTGAACATGATATTTTATATTATTATTATTATTATTATTATTATTATTATTATTATTATTATTATTATTATTATTATTATTATTATTATTATTATTATTATTATTATTATTATTATTATTATTTTATTATTATTATTATTATTATTATTATTATTATTATTATTATTATGTATTATTATGTGTGTGTGTGTGTGTGTGTGTGTGTGTATTATTATTATTATTATATTATTATTGTGTGTGTGTGTGTGTGTATTATTGTATTATTATTATTATTATTATTATTATTATTATTATTATTATTATTATTATTATTATTATTATTATTATTATTATTGTATTATTATTATTATTATTATTATTATTATTATTATTATTATTATTATTATTATTATTATTATTATTATTATTTGTGTGTGTGTGTGTGTGTGTGTATTATTATTATTATTATTATTATTAGAACGATGAGTATTTGCCTGAAAATAAAAAGGTAAGCAATGAGTTATTGAGTAAGGAACGATACCATACATTCACATGCTAGATAATGCTGCAAATATTCACGTGCGATGCGCCGCCATTAAATGTTGACTTATTGGGGCAAGATTTCACACATTTATTACGTTAGCCATTTCTAACAATATTACGGGGTGTCCCGTTTAAATTTCAGAAATTTAAAATAAAGAGCCACACTAATATATATATATATATATATATATATATATATATATATATATATATATATATATATATATATATATATATATATATATATATATATATATATTTTATTTTTTATACTAATATATATATATATATATATATATATATATCAAAGCCGGAATGAAGTTGGCTATCAACATTCAAAGAAAGTCGAACAAAATGTAACGGACTAAAAAGTAACGGAGAAAAAATAACGGAACTTATTCGGAGCGTTACATGAAAGAAAAAGTAACGAGTCCGTTACTCCGTTACTGAAAAAACTAGTTCCGTTAGTAACGGAGTAACGGAATAACGGATCGTGCCCACCTCTGTATATATATATATATATATATATATATATATATATATATATATATATATATATATATATATATATATATATATATATATATATATATATATATATATATATATATATATTGAGTGGTGGGTATGGAGGGGGCCTGGCCCCCCCCGAAATTTTCTAGACACTAAAAATTTTTTGGTATCATATCCTTTAATAATATAAAGTGCAGAAGTTAAATTAATTTTATATAATTCGTCGCTGTCAGGAACAAATTTCGTAAGTCCATTAGTTAAAACTAAACTTGAAACCATCAGAGAAAATGCAACATTAGAATTTCAGCTGATTTTTGAAGAATGTATAAGCGCATCTGAATCTGAACTGAGATTGAAATTGCTGTACCAAGAATTAACAAATTCCAAAAATACAGACCCAACATTCCTACTTCCGACCCACAGACTTATTATCGCATATCCATTTTTATACCATTTTTGGATGATTTAATATCAGGATTAGGAGAGAGGTTTTTAAATTTTCCTTTCAATTTGTCATACCGAACGGGTGTAATGTGCCATATGAGAAGATAAAAAATTGTGTAATATTTTACAAGGAAGATCTCGAAAGCCCAAATGAAGATTTAGTAAAAGCAGAATGGGATTTATGGAAGTTGAAATGGCATCACACCACAGGTCGCCCAAAAACCGCAATAGATGGACTAGTTTCTTGTTCGCAGTCACAATTTCCAAATATTTACATGTTGTTGCAAATACTGACAATTTTACCCATGTTAGTGCTTCAGTAGAAAGAAGCTTTTCAACATTAAGACTTTTGAAAACCTACTTGAGAAATACTATTGGAGATGAAAGACTTATTGGACTTGCCCTCCTCTACATACATCGAAATATTGAAATTAAAATTGAAGATGTTATCTCAGACTTCGCTCACTCTCATGTCAGGCGATTAAATTTAACAATTTAGGTAAGATGATTTTAGTAATTCATATAAATTCTTCCCATTTTTTCTTAGGAATTTAATATTTTTTTCTTTCCACTTTATATATATATATATATATATATATATATATATATATATATATATATATATATATATATATATATATATATATATATATATATATATATATATATATATATATATATATATATATATATATATATATATATATATATATATATATATATATATATATATATAGAACGATTTTTGTTTGGCCCCCCCCGAAAAAAATTCCTGGATACGCCACTGTATATATATATATATATATATATATATATATATATATATATATATATATATATATTTTAAAAAAATTAATTAATATAAATATATATATATATATATATATATATATATATATATATATATATATATATATATATATATATATATATATATATACATGTATGTATATATATCTATATAACAAGTTAATATATATATATATATATATATATATATATATATATATATATATATATATATATATATATATATATATATATATATATATATATATATATATATATATATATATATATATATATATATATATATATATATATATATATATATACTCTGTATAGCTACACTTTGAAGCCTTTTTCAATGTTTTCTATATAAAATATTTTTTATAATTATTTTAAAACTGCTTTGAAACGGTGAAAATAATTTTTTTTAATTCATCTAGCTTTATGTCAGAGATTGAGACCTTAGGTGTAAAGGAAAGTATTTTTAAGATAAATACCACCAGTCTAGATAATTTTATTTTATTTTTTCTCCTTATTGAAATTCTTAAGGAAATTTTGGTGATCCTATGTCATCATACTCTCGCAATGAAGAGTAGAGTGAAAACGGATTGTATGTACGGTTTAAAACAGATTATCTATGGAAGGCGCTCCACCATTACATGAGCTGTGGATAAAAACCTCTTAATTTCACGGGGAATGAGAGTGATGAGGAAGAAACTCTACAAGAAGGTCTATTAGTTACTTAAAAAGTTATCGAAAGAGAGAATACTTAGTAAGCGTTATGGGATCTGAGGAGATGTATTATTGAGAAATTGGTATAATATTATGAAAAGGATCTTTCCTAACATATCTTAATACTGAAAGACATTGTTCCTGATTATAGTTTTGATTGTGACGAGGATAAAGTTGTTATGGATGCTTTTATTGACTGCAGAGCTTCCAAGGACTGTACGGAGCAACTGAACATGCGCATAAAAAAACTGATGGAACTTTGGGGTATATGGGAGAGTAAATTCGAAGATAACGACGATCTAGTTTGTATTATTATGAATATAATAGATTCAAAATTAAGAATGATTACGTAATTATAAACTGCTACAAAGACTTTACAAACTTATTTTTGGAACAAAATGGCTCGGGAAGAATACAAAAAGAGATAAAAGGCAGTTGCAACTATTCAAAAGAAAGTGAAGA
>JABUQX010000041.1:97500-135000 GCA_015478945.1 Trachelipus rathkii
TATACTATATATATAATATATATATAGTAATATATATATAACGTATAATCGAATAAGAAGCTTGCTATAATATATATATGATATATATATATATATATATTATATATATATCTATATATATATATATAATATATATATATATATATATATAATATATTATATATATATATATTAATAATAATATATATATATTATATATATAATTAACATATGTTTTCACCCTTTATTCATGCGCAAACGAGAGAATGTTTTTTCAATTTACTACTTAACTTTACATTTGACAAGTCATCCATACAAATTCTAAAATTAACTCTTGACTCACCGAGCTCAACTTTATAATCAGGGATGGCAATTTTGGTAATAAGCTTTTGTTTTCAACTGAATTTTTTTTCACTTGATTTTTGCTCCAAAAATCATGATTTTTTGCTTTTTTTTGATTTTTTTGCTTTTATATATATTTTTTAATTTTTTTGATTATTTAAATGTGATTTAATTTCAATAGAAATAAAAAATTAAAATAAAATATTATAGCAAGGCTACTTTGTTTTATTTTTTCTTACATTTAAAAATGTCAACAAAGATCATGTTTCAATCATGTTTCTTTATTTCTGATGAAATATATTATCATTATTACATAATAACCACTCTTTAGTGTTGCTCTTTCATTTGTCATAGTCTATAGGGCCTATTTTAGGATTTTGAACTCAGAAATATAGGGCCTAGGGTTAAAATAATACTATATGCGAACTTACAAAAAAAAGTTTGTTTACAAATTATTTTCGCGTGACGGTCACGAGTCTCAAAAAATCGAAAAAATCCAAAAAATCCAAAAATCAAAATTGATTTTTTCTCAAAACTCAAAAAAATTCCCGGCAACCGCCCTGCTTTATATTCGATAAAAATTTTTGACACCGAAGTATCGTAACACTTTATAATACGTTATAGTTTTAATATATTTTTTTATTGGATTTGTCCGGGCTTCAAAATAACGTTTCTTTACTCAATCAATAGAAAATTTCCAAATATGTTATTTGTTTTCGTGTACACACGTGCTTTTAATGATATCCATCGCAAGGGCTTTGTAAGTTTTCACCTATATATATATATTCATATATATAATATAATATATATATATATATATAATATAATAATATTATATATATAGTATATATACTATATATAATATATATATATATATAATATATATATATATATATATAATATAATTGTTTTTTTTTGTGTATACCTTCGTTGTTTTCTGTTTACGGGTAAATTGTTAGTTTATGATACTAAAAAGTGAGAATTGTTATTTACTTTATCTAAAGTTAAAACTTAACTTAAATAAAATTAAAAATATTTAAACTATAGAAGAATAGTTTAGTACTGCAATAGTAATAACAATTACTCTTTTTTCTTTTCCCTCTGAAAAAGGTTGCGAATTTTTCGACGGATTTCATTTTGAAGGTGAAGTTTGGTACAGCAGAGGTTGCCGACGCCACGCGTGTCTCTATTTTGAAGGAAATTATTTGTGGAAACAGATTCGTAAGTTTTATTGAAAGATTTTTAAATCTTATTGGAAAATTAAATTTTAATTTATATTATTTAAGTTCAGAATAATTCACATTTCTTCTCGAACGCCTCTCTAACTAACAAACACTAACTCACATCAAAGTTTACTCACATTTGCTTTCTCTCTTCCTAGATGTGATAGCGAGATACATAACACAACTTACAAGTGCGTAATCGAAGTGGACTTAAGGAAGGACTATCCTCACTGCTGTCCGAGATACAGATGCAATCCAGATAACCTTGGAAACAGGGTGAATGTAATCGGAGCTAAATAAAGGACTCGCTATTTTTATTATTTGTTTTTTTTTTTCTTTTCATATTCATCCTTTTTGATTCTTAGAAAAGAAAATTGAACCAAAGTTTTATTGCATTAGTTAAGACCTCTGGAATAAATGTTTATTGCATCATGTCTGTTATCTGCCTCCACATCCATATGCATATTGATTGCATGGATTCCATACGTCTCATGATTGATCATTTGGTATCTTTCGAATTTGCTGAGAGTGAGTGCCGTTTGGCTGTTTTACATGTATTTTTCCCTTTAAAAGTTAAACCTTTGTTAGTTACGTCCTCTATCATGAATCGCTATACCAACGCCGAGATGACGGACATGCATTTCATTTATGGACTTGCTAATGGCAGTCTAATACAAGCTAGGCGCTTGTACATTGAACGATTTCCTCATCGTAATATTCCTGATAGAAAAACGTTCCAAAGTATTCATCACCGTCTTCATGAAACAGGCACATTGAAACGAGGCGGAGAACCAGGAAGGCCAAGGACAGTACGAACGGTAGTGGTTGAAGAAGATGTGCTGGACATGATAGAGGAAGATCCAGGTGCGTCTACTCGAAATATTGCAAATAATTTGAATGTAAGTAATGGGACTGTTTGGAAAATTCTTAGGGAGTATTTGCTCTACCCATACCACATACAATGTGTTCAGACACTTTTTCCTGCTAATTTTCCTTCACGGATTGCATTTTGTTAATGGCTTTTGCATACATTGGTTCAAATCTCTCAACTACTGACACCGATTCTTTTTACCGATGAAACTAACTTCTCAAGAAATGCAATAAGGAATTTTCACAATAACCATGTGTGGGATGAGGAAAATCCACATGAGGTACTTGAAGATCGTTTTCAAAATCAGTTTTTTTTAACATTTGGGCTGGAATTGTGGGCGACTCGCTAATTGGACCGGTATTTCTACCAGGAAGATTTACCGAGGAGATGTATCGCAACTTTCTGGAACACACGCTACCTCAGTTTCTGGAGGATGTACCATTGGCAACAAGAAATTCAATGTGGTTTCTGCACGATGGTGCACCAGCGTATTTTTGTGTGCTTGCTCATAGATTTCATACAGAGATCGCTGAATTCGTCGAGGTGGACCTCACCCATGGCCTGCTCGATCCCCGAACCTAAACCCCCTGGATTATTTTCTATGGACCATCTAAGGTCAATGGTTTACAATACTCCAGTGGAAACTGAGGATGACTTGCGAAATCGGATAATTGGTGGGTGTAACTCAATCAGAACGACCTTGGTGTTTTTGAAAGAGTTCGGCAGTCAATGAGGAGAAGATTGGATTCGTGTATCCTAGCTGCAGGTGGTCATTTTCAACAGTTCTTGTAGATTAAGAAAGTTTACATATAATGTTTGGTAATAAATGTTTGTTATTGTCGTAACTTTTGTTCCCCCTGTATCTCCGAAGAAACAAAGCGTGTTTTCAAAAATCATCAAGGGACAAAATATATCCTTAAGAATACTCAGGAATAACCTCTTGATTTTTGGGCGTACGTTTTACTAAATGTATATATAATATATAATAATATATATATATATATATATATATAATATATATATATATATATATATTATATAATATATATATATATATCTATATATATAATAAATTCGTGATGGTACGAGTTAATCGTTATCGTCATCGTCATCGCAAAAGATCGGCATATTTTTTCCCAATCGTCATCGTCATCGGCAATTTTTGCCGATTAATTTGCCGATTAATTGAAAATAGAGAGAAAGATTTTGGATAATTATTAAAATCATTTTATATTATATATATATATATATATATATATATATATATATATATATATATGTATGTATATATATATAGAGAGATATATATATATAGAATATGTATATTATATCTATAATATATATATATAATATATATATATATACCCTTTGATATATTGTATGTATGACATTTCAGTGCTAATGGTTCGCCTTTTGTCTGCGTCTTATATCCACATCATCCTCAGACAACATCCTTTTGAGACACGCATCTTTTATCCACATTCATATACACATAACTTTATATCCACACCCTTTTCTGACACTTTTACAAGACATCTCTATCCCTTCTATCCTATGTGTGGGGGAGAAAAACTTGCCGACATTCGTTATGTCCTGCGTGTCGTAGAAGACAACTAAGGTGATGGTGGTAGTTGGTTGGCTGCCGCACAAACCACTTATATTTTGCTCAGGATTCTAATGCATAGATCAAGAGGTCGTGAATCGGCGTAAGCGCGTCTTACTCTTTCGGCGGAAAGTTTGAATGCGTATGGATACCATGGAATGGTCAGAGAATAATATGTTGAGGAGAAGAGGAAAGAGAGGTAATGGATGCATTTAGAAAGAGTAAATTTGATTTTACTTGCTGTGACTGAAACTAAAGATGAAACTAAAAGGTGAAACAGAGTGATGTGGTGTGAAATGTTTTGTGTTGGTGTGGAAAGAGAATGAGAGGAGGATAGAAAGATTTGCAATTCTGATGAGTCGACTTGTGGGTAAGAGAGCTATGGTATAGATTTGTGTGGTTGAGTGCTAGAATTCTAAAGTTAAAATTTAAGTTTGAGAAGTAAAATTATGTGTGGTTGCGACATATGTCCATCTGAGGTAATGTTGAGAAGAGTGCGATTTTCTGGATATTATCTAAATGATGTTTTGATGGGGTGAGTAGGGATTTAGTTCATTTGCCACATTTAAATGCCCATTCAAGGATTTTTTTTAAAGTTGTCACGACCATTCACAGTCAGAGCCTTTCAAGGAGGGGTGTGTACGCTCATAAGTTCAACAGTCTCTAGCGCAATTACGCAGATGAGCAACAGACGCATGCTTTAAAGTGAGGGAAATTAAATACAACAGGACATCAGAAGATGGAAGAGAATTCCCAGAACAGGAGGTGGCGGAGAAGGAAGCACCGCAGCGAACTCGCCTGGAGTTACCAATATCATCACAAATATCAACACAGATACAGCACTCTTGTGCTAGAGGGCGTCGTAAAGGTGGGTGTACGCAAATGATAAGTTCTCTCGAGCACTTGCCGCTGGGGTGGCCTTATAGAAGTAGAGATAACGCACGCAACAGAACAGTTATAGGCTTTTTGGCCTTGACTCGACCTATCCAAAAGCGGGTGAAACCAGAGTCTCCCCCCCTCAGATATGAGAGCAGTACCTCATACAAGGGCGGATGAAACCCTTGTATAGCGGAGCAACTGAGAAGAGGAAAAAGTCTCGAAGTCTAAACAGAACTCCCAGTTCCTTTGAGGCCTGCCTAGCAACCGTTTTGTAACATGAGGTTTCAGCACATTTTTTGTTATGTAAGGCCAAGATGTTTATTATATGTCAACAGGAGAGACGAGAGAACGTTCGAAAGAGATAGGAAAGTAAAATGCGTTTTACAAAAACAATTGACAGAAGTTGGTTATAGCGATTGCAATCAGCAACGTTCAGACGTCCGCCATCCGCGAATTCTATCCAAGATTCAGCTAAGAAATAGAATAGGAAGATTTAATAGACGAGAAGCCAATTCTAGAAAGTAAAAGAGGAAGCAGCACTGAAATGATTTTAGAATGAAGTCGAGTCATCGGTATATGGTGGATAGAGTTAGATGTGCAGCGTGAGAAGATCATTAATGAAAACGAGAAAAAAAGTAGTGAGATAAGACAGAACCCGAGGCTCACTATTGACAGAAAAAGAAGAAGAAGTCGCCATCAATAACAGCCGATATTAAGATTGAAAGAAGCTGAACTAATTAAGCAAAGAGAAGAGGAAACCCAAGGATGGGACTGGAGAGTAGTTGAACGCGTGCATAAACCGGTCAATTCTTTGGATATGAAAGCGCTACCGACGCAGTCTCCCGTAGTTCCTAAGAGCTGAGAAACATAAGCTCGGTTTAGATAGGAAAGTATATCGCCAGAAGGACCTCGAGCGCTGAAAGCCGTACTGGCTATCGAAAAGAAAGGAATGAGTTTCAGATAATCTAGGAAGTGAGAGTTGAGGACGGGTTTCAAAGATCTTAGATAGAATACAAGTGGAGCTATAGGGCGATGTTAGAAGGATTAGAGCGGCTTCTTTTTTTCGAATAGGTTGGACATGGGCGAGCTTGCCAACACTGATTTGAAAGTGCTAGTAATTGAGACATAGGTAGTGGTAGTTGAAGCAAGGGGCGGGATGGCACGGAAGCAACACTCCCTCAAACTTGGGGAGGAATGCCATCTGGACCACCCGTCCTTCCTATCATTCATAGATTTCAGGGGTCCTATGCACCGATCAAATGTAAATCACAGGCAAAAGACATAGGACACCTGAGAGGCAGAAGGAGGAGGAAGTGTTGTCCAGTTTCGTCTACGCTTGAGTCAATGTAAATTGAACACCGAAAGAGATTGGGCTTTTCAATTGAAACCTTAACACAGATCATCAGAGAAAGGGAGATTTAACAGAAGTTGCTAGAGATGTTTGCAGATGGCAGAAAGATATGGTCAGTAGGAGAAACCTGAAGGAAGTTTAGCTCATCTTCGTTTGATGAAGCCGCTTTGCTCGTGCGAGATACGCCTGCACGATTCTAGCTGGAATCATAATTAGCGAGAGTGATTGGAGAACGAGCTTTTTTCCACCCGATACGCATTGTCTCTAGGCCTGAATGGCCAGAGAATAAGCACGATCGAACCATGGTTTAATTAAAGATGATTTAGTCTAAGAAGAAATGAACTTGCTCAAGTCCATCAACGATTACATGCTGCCTCTTATCTTTTTAAAATATTTATAGCATCCTCATTAATTCCTACAGAGGTAGCCAATTTGTAATCATCTGCAAACTAGGCTACATTACAGTCCCCATGGTCTAAATATTTAATACATATATGAAGAACAACCACTGACTAAGAAATCGTTACGGACCACAATCAATGTCGACTCATTGCTGCAACGATATATACTTTTCTATTCATTATTATCCTGATTATTATTATTATATTATTATTATTATTTTTATTATTATTAATTATTATTATTTATTATTATTATGTATTATTACTTAGTTATTATTATTATTACATTATTATTATTATTAATTATTATTATTAAAATTTAGAGACTAGGAATCCAAAATTTTGATCGCTTAAATAATTTTCGGAGGGTTGAACCCCTGACACCCCTGTCTACACGCCTTTGTGTATATATATATATCTAATATTATATATATATATATATAATCAATATATATAATATATATATATGATTTATTATAGAAATTAGAGAGAGAGAAGAGATAGAGAGAGAAAAAAAAATTTAAATATATTTTTTCAATAATCGTCATCGTCATCGCATCAGCAGAAATGAGTCATCGTCAAAATTAACTATAATCGTCATCGTCATCGGCAGTCGGGCAAAATTCATAATCGTCCCATCACTATATATATATATATATATATTATATAACTATATACTATATATATATATATATATAATTATATAATAGATATATATTATATATTATATATATATATATATATTATAATATATATATATAATATATTATATACTATATAATATATATAAATTATATCTATATATATATATATATACGTGGCTCACAATATAATATTGAAATAAATTGTAATTAAATAATATTGTAATGTTCAGATAAAACTTTTGGGCTTATAAAACACGTGAGTTAAACCTAGATTGCATTGTCTATAAAATCAGAAAAAGTAATTTCGGTCATTAGCTCTTATAGCAATTTTTTTTCGGATCGGATGGTGAATAACCTGGAACATAGTATAGTGACAAGAACCAAAATTTGGAGGATTTCGGTAAACCTCCCTCCGGCCCTAGCATGTGCATTTTTTTTTATCTAGAATTTATATTTATTTGGTACATATTGACATTTGAAATACATATAAGAACTTTAAGTTTTTTAAAGTCTTTATATGTTTTTCCCCATTGTAATATGTACTAAATAATATAAATTCTAGTTAAAAAAACGTGACAATTATGTGACAAATGCACATGCTGAAGGCCGAGGGAGTCGAAATCCTCCAAGTTCTGGTATGTTCAGGTTATTCAGCAAGAGTAACACGTAACAAACAGAAATCAATACCCTGTGGGGATATAATATATATATACTATGATATATATAATATATATTATATACTTATATATAAGTATAGTATATATATATATTTCTTTGTCTTTTATATTTTATATTATATATATTATTATAGTTTTATTATGATTATATATTATTTATATATATAATTATTATATATATATATTATTAATTATATATAATATACATTGCGTACCTCAGTGTCAATTTCACATAGACATCGTACTGGGTAGGTATAACGATTTGTTACCATAATAGTTCGATATTTGATAGCTTTAGCTTGCTACCGCTAGACCTATACTCAAATATTTTTCGAAGTCTAAAATGTTCAATAGTATACAATTTTCTTCCTACTGTAAAACTCGAACGGGCACTAGCATGCTCGCTAAGAAGGAAATATTATTTCTAAATAAAAAATGTATCTGATAAAAATTTTAATGCGATATTTCAATAATTATTACACTATTAATTCGTCAATTTAGTACGGATTATAAAAGAAAAATCTTTCTTTTTTTTTATTTTTTTTTTTTTTTTTTTACTTATACTTCATAGGCGATGCTGACTATTAACTTAACTATTGATTACTACTGCTATTCGTACAACAACGCCTGATTGTTAAATTTTTTTTTGTGACATAGATAATAGTAATAAAGTGAAAAGGAAAAACTTTTCCCTTCCTAGAGCAAAGAAGTTGAGTCAACTAGTGCCTGTGGCATGGAGAAAGAATCGTCCTTGAGCACTGCACTACTTTCCAGGTGAAACATATAACTCAACTATGATTACAGCCATTGAAGGAATTTTAAGATAATTTGTTTAAAAGAAAACTCTCGTGACCTTATTGTTAAAATAACAATATCAATAACAAGTGTCTTAGATTTGAAATTCAGATCACAAACTGCGAATAGAATTTACATATATATATATACTATATAGTATATATATAATATATATATAATATTAATATATTTTATATATATATATATATATATATATATATATATATATATATAATATATATATATATATATTCTATTGATACTTATTTAATTTCAATACAATTACATTCATAATAATATTAAAATGAATTTTTTGTGTAAGAATTCTGTGACGATTGTTAATATATTAATCATTCAATTACTTCATTCATATTAGTTTTATACATATTTAATATGGCTTTTCCAGGTGAGCGAATGTAAGTATCCATATTATATAATCGTTGTTTTTTATGAAATATTAATTTATATATTTCCTTTCACTACTTTGAAAGTGAACTTGCACTTTTCAGCCACCAAATAAAAAATCATATTTTTTGTCAACAGGGCTGCGGAGTCGAGTCCAGATGGGAAAAATCCAGGGCGTCGGAGTCGTGCAATTTTCCCGGAGTCGGAGTCGGAAGTCGAGCGTTTTCAAGGGGTGTCTTAGTGGATGTCGGTAGTCGGAGTCGGAGTCGAAGTATTCTTGTGTAATGGAGTTCGGAGTGGAGTCGGAAGTCGGACAGATTTTGAGAATTATTATTATTATTATATTTATTATTATATTATTATTATTATTGATTATATTATTATTTTATTATTATATTATTAATTATTATTATTATATTAAAAAATTCTAATTATTATTAATATTCATTATTATTATAAAAAGTTTTTGATTTATTTCCAACGTTCTATAAATATTTAACATTTGAACATTTAATTTCCTTCCTAAAATATCTTTTGAAAATAAATATACAGGTAAGAAGAAGAAGAATATTTTACTAGATTTCCGCCGACGCGTTTCCTCTCTATACTTGAGACATCTTCAGAAGATTATTTCTTGTAAGCGAATGAGCCTTTAAATGGATATATAATAATTAAATCAAATGATATTGAGTCTGACTGATGAATGATAAATACATAAAATTTTATGTTAATGTCTGGTTGCGTGTTTTGATGTAGAAGGCCTTCGAAATTTTAAGTTTCTGGACTTCACACGATCGTATAATATTGTGAAGTGTTTAGAAATAATTAATATAATAGTTGATTGACCATGCGCCGTATTGAATGTTTCAAGAGATTTGCTGGGACTGTAGAGAAGTTGATATGCCTGTCCGACAATCTATTCTCGTTCGTGTAACCAATACATGTCGACGTACAGTCTAACTCAGGGCAGTTTAAATTGGTACACAACGTGATGGTTGTCCGGCAAAGCATCTCTTGTGCTAAAGGAAGAGACAGCTGTTTGGACTTGTATGGTATAGTCTGACTTAAATTTTTGAGGTGTCTTAGTTTGAGGTGAGAATTCAATATATTACGAAGGCACTTCTCTTATTGACAAATAGCACTGGAAGTTTTGAAGAAGAATTTATGCGATTTTTCTGATTATAATTTACTTCTTATTATATAGCATTTTGTAAGGGTTTTAATTATTAAATTTTCAAACTGAATATTGTGGATGATCACGACGTTAATTAAAATTTTCTTAAAGCGGCATATTTCTTCATGCAAAAGTTTTTCAATTGAACATAGGTTGTATGCCTTGTAAACTAAATTTTTACGATAGATTCTTGGTAAATAGTCGGTGAATAGGATCTATAGTTCATATACAGACATTATCAGTAGGTTTGGACATGTATGCCTGTAGATAATGAGCCGTCAGAATAAACATTGAATTTTGATGTCTTAAAAAACAGATAGCTATTATTAACCTAAGTTTGGGTATGGTGATTTTCAAGCATGACAACTCTGAATTCTATTGATGACTGATGTATATGATCTATGTTTCCTAAATATAGTGAGGGTGTCGTCGACATACCTTATGTAAAATACGGGATTAAAGTTGTTTGTTTTCTCTAAGGATTTTGTTTTTTCAGATTGGAGCATATAGAAGTCAGCAAATGTAGGTCCAAGTGGTGAGCAATTCGGCACTCCATCAGTTTGTCGATATTTGTTTTCTTTAAATTTAAACGGTGTTTTTTTGAGTACAACAAATCTAATAAAAAAGGTTGGCTTCATATGTTGTTCTGATAATACTTTGGTGGGTAGGTTATTTGAAAGTATACATACACTTCGTTAATTATTAGGTCAATCGTATCAAGAACCGGTACATTATGAACAAAGATTCTACATCAAGTAAGGCGAATATATTAGTGGCTTCATGTTTTAAGTTTGATAATTTACATAATTTTTCATTATTTGATTTAACTATGAAGAGTTATTAAGACATGTGTCGGATAATGCTGGTTCAGATATTGGGCAATTTCGTGTGTAACCGTTCCGCACATAGTTATTACAGGTCTCAAAGGTGAAATTTTCTGTTTTGTGTATTTTAAGGTCTATCCATATTTAATATATATATTATATTAATATATTATATATATATATATATATATATATATATATATTAGTAATATATATATATAATAGTTATATATATATATTTATTATATAATATATATTATATATATATATATATATATATATATGATATATATATATTATAGTAGTATATCATATATATATATCTAAATTAAATAAAATCCAGTTTTTTTTATTTTGTCAGAAATTCTTTTGGTTTTTATCAAAAGCGATTCTGTTAATGCTATATTATTATTATTATTATTTTTAATTATTATTATTATTATATTATTATTATTATTATTATTTTATTATATTATTTTATTATTATTATTATTATTATTATTATTATTATTATTATTATTGAAACTGAAAGTATTAAACTGTTAATTTTATAATCGCTGTTTTAATAATAAACAATAATAAATAATTTGGCATTATAATCGTTTATACATTTGTTTCCGAACTGAAATATATTTGTTTGTTATGTGTTGCGCCTGCATCTTTATATCTTACGGTACTTTACCGTATAGCAATTTGGAGATTAGATTCATTGGAAAGTGGTATATTTTTTATTCTCAAAAGCTAAGCCGAAAAAAAAATTGTTGAAACCAAAAAAATGTTTTTTACCGTAACTATGTAAGCACTAATCTGAGTCGAGTCGAAAATTTTGAAACGGAGCCAGCGGAGTCGGAGTCGGAGTCGAATTTTTTGTTTAAGTGGAGTTCGGAGTCGGAGTCGGAGTCGAAAAATTTGTTTAAGTGGAGTCGGAGCGGAGTCGAAAATCAAATTTGATTTAAAAGGAGTCGGAGTCGAGTCGAAAATTTATTTTACGACTCCGCAGCCGATTAAAAGCTGACAATTTGGCTGATTTATGCTTGGCAACTGATTATCGGGGGAAAGGTTTTAAATGAATATAATACAATAATAAAAAACATCTATTTTCATTTAATGTTGTTTTTATAAATATTAATTATAATTTCCTTTCACTATTTGAAATGAACTTCACTTTTCACCACCCAAATATAAAAGAAATTCATTAGTTTTTGAGAACACCAATCGCGATATATCGATTGCAACTGATTAATCGGAGGGAAAGGTTTTAAATGAAATATACAAATCAATAAAAACATCTATTTCATTTAATATGATCATCACAAGCAAAATTAGGTATACTTAATCACTACTTAACGTTAAAAGGTAACATATGTTTATATAAACTTTGTCAAATTACAAAAAAAAAAATTGTTTGAACTTTATTCATGACATAAGTTGCTAAAATTGCTGAATCATCAATACCTCATTTTTGTTATTCTATGAGTTTCAAATGGTAAAAAGTTTCATATTGTAAAAAAAAATATTTTCTCACAGGTTTTTATATAAAGTTATAATAAACTATGATTATTTCAAACTTTTTGACAAGTTCTTGAACAAAAGAACACTTCCTGAGTGTTATAACAACATTTTATAAGAATAAGGACAGACGATCTTGCAAAAAATTTGCCAAGCTTTGTAAAAAATTAAATAAATTTGAAATTAAAAGATTTGTTTAAAGTGAAAGCAAATATTGTTATAAGCTGCAACCTTAATTAAATAAAACGTATGCTGTATAATAGAGTTAAATTTCTAAAATATGAAATATAAAAATATATATATATATATATATATATATATATATATATATATATATATATATATATATATATATATATATATATATATATAATATATTATATATATATATATTATATATATATATATAATTACTATATATAATATATATTTGGGGGAGGGGGTCAGCAAATCAATCAAACCCTGTTCTTATGGATTGAAACCTTTATAAGGGTAGTGGAAAAACCATTGCCAGGCAGTGTTCATATACTTGCTATTTGTACGCGTAACATCCCACTCCACTTCCCACTTCCAGATGGTAAATATTATTATTTCTTAGTAATAATTTTAGTACGGTTAACAACGGGGGCAGTTAGTTTGTTGAATGGTGAAGGTTATTAATTTTCCTGTCCGTAATAAAGGTATATATATATATATATATATATATATATATATTATATATTATATATATATATATAATATATTATATATATATTATATATATTATAATATATATAGTATATACTATATATATATATATATATATAATATAATGGGTTTAAATCTAGGAGGCTAGATGGCTTTTGTATAGTTTGATAATATATCTTTCTTCAATTACATTTTTGGAATACTTGTGCTACAAGTGAAGCTAAAAAATATTAAAGTAATGAAACAGTAGATAAAATAGCATTACAAAAATTTCAAAAATATTAAAGACACATGAAACTGTTCATAGCACAATGCTAAACATTCAAAACGAATACAAAAGTAACCATTTCACATAATCACTAAATCTGTAAATTATCATTACAAATTTATTATCACTACTGTGTCACTGTCCGTTACTATCAAACTTAATATGTTATATAAAAGTTGTAACAAATATTTAAATAAAAACAAACATCACTTTCCACAGAACAAAACAATATTTATGAACAGGAAACAAGTGGTAACATTTATGAATGTATTAAAATATAGAGTAATAATGTTATTCCTATAACGTAGATGAACAGTATATAGGTAATGCATTATTAGTTTCAATATCAGTTATATTTAGATTCAAAAATGACATTCTTTTGAACTGTTTTTAATAGCTTTGATCATAGGTAATAACTAATAACTGACAAAATACACTTAGATATACACCATACAAAATATAAAAATATATACTAATTTCATACAATTATCATATGTATATACAGTATATGTAAAATGCTAGAGCAGGCTATAGATCTTCTGTGAGTGAAGGACTATTTGTATATTCATTTCTTTCTTTAGGATTAGACGGAAGTTCATCTTTGGCTTGTTTTGGTGATGATTTCAGGTCCGAAGACGAATTATCATTCTTTCTATCCAATGACCTAATTAATTAATAAAAAGTAAAAGAGAATTAAACTTCAATATCATGTAAATATGCAAAAAAATATTTATTTAATCAAGCACTTACTCCACTAATATAAAATAATCTTTTCCGATATAAAAAGATTCCTCTTGGGGAAAATCGGCCTTTTTTTTATTTAATATTTTCCAACATAAAAAGGTTTCTTCTATGTAAAAGCAACAATTAATTTCAACTAAACTTACAGTCCTTTCAACGCACTTAATTAAACCTTTGGCAACTAAAAAAATAAGTCAAAACTCTAATCTTAATTACTTTGAATGTATAGAAAAAGGTCAACTCAATTAATAATCGTTCATTAAGGAATATTAATTATTAATTAATTGGATACCAGATTTAGTACTGACTTTTGCGTATTTTGCATGTGAAAGGTACAAAACAGCATCCTTTTCATGGATGCATATGTTAAACCTTCATTATAATAGTGGGATGTTGAAAACCTAGTTGTCAGTATGTAAGGTTATTCATAATATATTTGATACTAAATACAAAAATTTGCTTTAAAAAACTATGTGAAAAAATTACGGTATAAAACTATTTTGCTTAATCATAATCATTACAAAAAAATGTAAATTATATAAATCTGACAAAATTATTTTAATAAGTAATATTTTAATTGGCCTTTTGATATTCTTATAATTCACACATCAAGCTTTAAAAAACTTTACATTTAACACAAATAAATACAAGATTTAATAGTACTCATCGTATACAAAATATGTATTTTACCTACTTTCTGGTTACGTCTTTTATAAATTTATTAATTTAAAAATATAGAATGAGAAAAAATTTAAATTTATTATATTAATTGTTAGATTTCAAACCAAAAATTTAAAATAAGATTACCTATTAATGGTAACTTTTTAAATTATATATATATAATGGCAAACCATTTCAATATATAGAGTCTATTGCCTTTTTATGTAGACTCTCATCTGTCAAACTTGATATTTATGATACTTACTTCAAGTCTCCAATGATTGAATAAAGGATAAAAATTCCGTATAACCCGATCGGAAGAGAACAAAACACACTGTGTAATAAAATACAAATCTTCATGAATATCACCAGCAAAAGATTTTTTTTATTAAATTATATACTTTTTCAAAGACAGGATATAATTTGTAGTGGAATCATTTATATCATTTATTAATATTTTTCCTTCAGGATGCAAACATTTATTTCACTTCAGTTTAGGCCATGTTAAATTAAGCTTTCTTTCACTAACACTTTGATTTTAACCCACTTTTTATTAAATAAAAAAAAATATTATTGCACAATACCACCATAATTGTTTATATTTAACCATTACTTTATATCACTTCATTGAAATCATTATAAATGCATTACTGTAGCAGACCCCATCATTCACAGCCTTGAACTTTCGAGAAGCACGTAAGGACCTTATCAGGTTCCTCCTCTGAAGATAAAAAAAAATCCCTTGAAATAAATTATGGAAAAGATGTCGGTGAGAAAAGATTATATAAGATTAATGATGAGACGTTATATTATCACATTAATTTAGCTTATGCAAATCAGGCACACACAGTCATTATATAAATAAAAATTACATTTGGTTATAAACACGTTTAAATTTAAAGGCAAAACTACTTTCAGGCATCTCATAAAATTTATGTTAAACAAGTACAAGTACATTCATTCCAAAAGATTCTAAAAATATTTTTCAAATATTTTAAATTTATTAAATTTAAACTGTATGAAGATTCAAATTCTATACTGTTATCATATATTCCAATCATGTAAAGAAAACAAGACTGAATTACAAAAAATCAATGAAAATTTTAAACATTTTCAGTTAATTATTTATTAAAATAAAATTAGCAAGATAGTTTTATTTCTACCATAGTAAAACATGATATTGCTAAAAATAAGTATTGAAAGAAAACAATGAAATTTTGTAAGTCAGTCTCAAATGAAATGATCCTAATATTATTATTAAAAATTCTACTGAGAAGAGTAAAAAATAAAAAAAAAATAAAAATAAAGATGAAATAAAAATTAAAATTATATTAATTTTTGGTGTCATTTTTTTGTAATTACTTTTATTATAAAACAAAAACTTAAAATTTTAGTTAAAAGTGTTGTGAGGTAACTATTATAATTTAAAAATCTATATTCATATAACACCAAAAATTATAAGGAAAAACTTATGATGTAAATGCAATAGTGAAATAGAACGTGAGAGAGGCAAATAAAATTTACCAAAAACAAATAAAAAAATAAAAAAATAAAATAAAATAAAAATGAAAATAAAAGTAAAAATAAATAAAATAAAATAAAACATATGTCTAAATGAATGCAGTAACGAAATGTACCGACCCTAGGAACTGTAATACATTTATTATATATATTCCGCGGCCAACTGGCGAAGACACAATGCCTTGCTTAGCGAAGGAAACTTCACCTCTAACCACATGTCATTTTTACCACATCATGATGAATTATCATTTGGTAATGTTTCTTTTGAATTATTCATTTTTTTAAATCATATTTTCTCAATTTTTATTAAACAAAGTTTCATTTCACTGTTATTTTGATGAATTAGTTCTCATATTAAAAATAACATTATATTTAAATGTAGATAAAACGTTGAAGCTCCAACAATGTTCACTGTTTATAACAAACGAGTACAACAGTTTTCAAAAGTTTTAAATAAAATATAACAAACGAGTACAACAGTTTTCAAAAGTCTTTTAAATAAAATAGAAGCACGGGCAAAATGATTTAACATTTATTGCATTAAGAAAAATACACCAGAAACAATATTGGAATGCAAAGGAGAAAGTAGCATAAATATAAAGCTTGCAGCTTATATTGAAAATGGTCAAAAGTATTAATTATTAATTAAATACCTCTTGTCAAAAGTTTAAGAAAAATTATTTATTTCAATAGCAATTAACACTTAAAATTAATTTGAAATTGTTTCCCAAATAGTTAAGAATATATATATATATATAAAGATTTTAACAGAATGTTTAATTCTGAACAAAATTAATATATATATTTCAAATAAATTTTATATCTGCTAGGAAAAAAATTAATATACATTAAATATAATCAACTTTTTGCTCATTATTTTTTATAATCATTACTTTTAACATTAAAATATCTATTTTTGTCATAATCCATTATTTAAATCAAAGAAAATATTACTTTTCATTCTAGATCTGCAAATTTGACTACAAATGGCTTTGCTATGTAGGTATATGCGTAAATATTAATAACAAGATCAGTTGCAAGTTGACCTCTTCTAATGTTGATGATTTAAATATATTGGGCGAGAATAAAATTAAAAAATAGTAAAACTGGCAAATGCAATCTGCATTCTATTCTTAATAATGACAATGAATAAAAATAGATGTTCTGAACTTAGTTTTAGCCAAAGATATTATATGAAAAAACAATAGTATCTCGTTTACAATTTTTTACATTTTTAGAGGATCACGGGTTTGAAGAAAAAAAAGTGGCAAAATCACACGAAAGTTGCCAGATTCGCGAGATCGACCGAAGCGTAAAAATGTATTTGAAATTAATGGGATTGATTCAACTTGAATACATTTACAACCTAAACTCTTTCAGAGATAAGGTAAACATCTGAATTTTATTTTTCAACTTTTTCTTTTCATTTTTTTCATTTCTATTATAAATTCACATAATTTTTAGTAATTTGAAATTTAAATTTAAAGTTTCAAAATACTAAATAAAATATTTTAAATGAAACACAGTCATCGAATACACGGACAATAAAAATTAGCTATGCCTTAAAATTCGTTCTCTTTAAGCAGACGATTTGAGGCATAACTAATAATCTTTTTTTATTCAATGAGTGAGATACATTTGATGTTTTGATGTTCTATTTTAAAATTTCAAGTTACTAAAAACTATGTGAATTTAAAACAAACATGAAAAAGAAGTACAAAAAATATCATTTTCTTTTTAGGAAATGAGTGTCGATTATAAACTTATTGAATTTGATTCAATCTTATTAATTTCGAGTACATTTTCCCCTTTGAATGATCTTACGAATCTGGCATCTTTTATATATTCAAATTGGCGTGCTTAGGGTAGGGTGCGATTCATCAAGTAGTATTAAATATCTTTGGTTTTAACCATTTACATTACAAAATAAGGTATTGTTATAATGACATGAAGTGAGCATTAAATAAGTATTTGAGCATAAAATATTTATATTTATTGTTTTAATGAACGATAAACATAAATAAGGCTAGAATAATTAGTTAATTTTAATATTATAAAGAGAAAAATGTAGATGAAGCTGTTTAAATAGGGAACACACGAGTGGCAATTGTGACAATTTAGTTTTAAAGATCTTTATTCTAAATAATAATAATAATAATAATAATAATAATAATAATAATAATAATAATAATAATAATAATAATAATAATAATAATAATAATAATAATAATAATAATAATAATAATAATAATAATAATAATAATAATAATAATAATAATAATAATAATTTCACGTCAACACTTACCGAACTACTTCACACTGCGAAGAAATCATTTCATCTTCGAGGGACGAAATGGAGCTAGTAGAAACTGAACGATTGTTTTGCATCGAACAATCGCTTACTCTTTCAGGTGAGTCGTCGCAATCAAAAGAAGAGTTTAAGTCGCATATTTCATCACACCTGAAATGATTTTTGACTGTTAGTCTCAAGAATTTAATCCTTTATTTTCCCAAATTTATATGAAACATTTACATTTGATCAAGAAATTATATTCATTTAGAAGGCTTTGTACCCAGTTTTATTTAATTAAGGAAATATTTTATTAGGCTAGTTTCAAAAATTCTTTCCTTTTAATGATGATGTTATTTTGCTGATATGTAAATAGATGTGTAAAGCGCGACAAAACATACAAATTTAAATAAAATAAAAACATTTATTTAATGCTGACAACTTTTCCCCTTCTTATAGTATTACATCATGTAGGAACCAATGCTTGATGAGCAGCAGCATAAAGGAATTTCAGAGATTTTTTTTTCTAAAGTCTTTGTGTAAATTTTCTAAAGTCTTTGTGTAAATTCCCATCTTTATAATTTTCAGACATTCAGACATTTCTTTACATATTTATTTAATAATTTATTTACTTTTTTATTTGCTGACTATTCCTAATTTCTGAAAAAAAGAACAAAAGCTTCCCGTCAATCTACTTTGTCTTCTCTTTTTATTTTGTGTCATTTCATTTTTATGAACAAGAACAGATGGAAAGGAAAGGATATAATATATAAATGTGAGTATAACCATAATAGCCCCCCCAGAATTCAAGGATAAAATTTGTTAAGTAAAAAATTAGATAAATAAATAAATACCTGTCTTCATAATTTTCTCCTAACTGGTTTTTCGAAAAATAAAAATTCATCATCCTCAGTTGATTGACCATCTCCGTCATGTATTTCAGAGATAACTTCATATTTCCTTAAGAAAACAATTTTGAAAAATATTATCGTTGTCGCAATCAAAAGTGAAAAAAGGCCATAAGACATTATTTCAAAAAAGTTTTTTTTTTCAAGCATTTATAATGTAGCAAAGAGGGGTAGAAAGCTTACCATTCTCCAGAGATCCAAGTTTATGAGCTACTTCATAAAGTATTTCAGGACCCCAAAAATTTGGAATTCTTGGGAAAATTTTTCCCGATTCTTGAGGCAAATGAAATCCTAAAATTCCAAGAAGTTGAGTAAATAAAGGGGAAGTAATCGCTTGTTCTTGGTCAGATGTCCAAGGGACAATAGGGATCGACTGACTTGAGACTGAAATTAACAAATAATCTTTAAAAATATTGTACTCCATTTTACTATGAAAACAAATATGAAATTTTAATTCTAGACCCTTGAATCAAGATTTGAAATTTCAAAGTTTAATATCAGTAAAGAGAGAGCGAGAAGCATGGGTTGTGATTGTATGCTTTTCCTCTCCTTCCAGAGAGGCATTCCCCTCTCCCAAAATAAAATTTGAGTATACATTATGTTCATATTCAAATGTTTTAAACTCATATTTATATTTAGTATTATTGCTTTTTAAGGGAAAAAATTTCCATTTATATTTAACCTTAATATTTATTTATTTTATTTAAATTTATAAAAGATAATTCAAAAAAATTAAACTGATTCTTTGAAACATTAATTCAAAATTTTGATTTTACCCTTTAAAATCGACTTACTTGCAAAGTGAAAAAATAAAGGTTCTGGAAACGGTAAGTTTGCATTCATAATTTTCATTTTGGCGTGACAAGCTTCAAGGATTTCAGTCTGTAGCCATCGTAAATGCTTTCCGAGACCTTGATGTCGGATCTGGTCTGTTTTCGAATATAAAAAAAAAAAATTCTAAAATTTGAATAAAAATGTTTTTCATTCTAAACGCGAAAAAGAAAAAAGACTCAAAGGTAAAATATTAATTTTGGCAACATTTTTCGATACAAAAAAAGTCACTAACATTTTATTTTTAGTTTTTTCCTTTAAGAAATATTTTAAAAAATTTGACAAATAAATATTAAAAAATTATTTGAAAAATCTTTGAAAAGAAGTTGAAAGTCATTGGGCTGAACATTTGGAAAGTACACGGAAGTCTCTTAATTATACACACAAAAAAAAAATTGAACAATATTTAGAGACTTTAAAGAGCATTGCAAAATACAAGAAAAATTCTCTAAATGTTAAAAAGTCACTAGAAATTTCTAGGGTAAAAATATTGAAAGACTTTAAAACAGAATTTAAAAGAATTTAAAACAGCTTAAAGGACTTGAATGCTTTTAGGTACGATTTTACCTATTAATTGATCAACGACAATCCGATCGTTCCAATGTTTTTCAGTTTCTTCCTCTTTCGTATCCTCGGAATTAATGGTTGCTTCCATACTACTACCAAGAGTCTTTAAACTTGACGCTATAATATATATATATATATATATATATATATATATCATATATATATAATATAAATATATATATATATATATATATATATATATATATATATATATTATATATAATATATTATTATATATATATATATATATGTATATATATATTAGATATATATATATATATTATATATATATATAATATATTATATTAGTATATATAATATATATATACTATATACTACAAAGATGTCTTTAAACATATATCGCTATATAATATATATATATATATATATATATATATATATATATATTAAACTAGTACGATGAAAATATAGCCGATCAAAGATATAAAGATGATTGAATTATTTTATTTTAAGGAAAAGCGCAATGTAAATTGCTATTCATATCCTCCTCTTTCCACCCTCACTACCGTACCCCTCTTAACATCTCAATCTCATATTTGGAAATCTTGATAAGATAAAATTAAACCAAGCAATTTTGACAAAGGTGGTCATATTTCAATGGTAATAATCAACTGTTCAGCTAATCCCTGGACTAAAATGAAAGACTGTCTGCAGACTGAAAACAGATCAAAATGAAGGTGCTGAACTGACCTCTTGGAAGAGTTCTGTTACGATTTAAATAATTCAGGGTCTATACTATGAACACTCTGTTAATTTCTCTATCTGTCTTTTAATTAAAGCAAGTTTTATTACCTTCGATTTTATGATCCAAGTATTTTGATTGTATAAGATGTTCTTGTTCCATGTTATCAATCTGCTCATGATTGGGACAAAACTTTTTAGACTCATGAAGACTTTCTGCCTCATAGGCTTCTTGATCCCGAATCGCTTGTTCGATGTCACTGACGTACAACTCTTCACTATCTGTATATTCTGGTGTTGCTTTTCTAACCGCATTGTATTTGTCATTGAATTCACTGTACGAACGCTTCTTCCCTCTATTTTCCGTACAAGATGATTCCGGCTAATTATAAAAATACATTACTTAGTTTTAGTTATTATATATATTTAGTGGTTTATTCAATATTTCATTAATTTTACTTAGATAAATTTGAATTTTTTCAAAAACTAACCTGAGGAATCTCTGCACAAAGTTTGGTGCACTCAATGCTGGAAATGTAACCTCTGGCAAGAAGCTTTTGTATTACCTATAAATGAGTTTACAATGCAATTAATAAATACATATATTTAAATAAATTTAATATTAGTCTAATAACTGATTTTAACATAAACAAAATATTTTTAATTTTAGATAGGGTCCTAAATAATATTTATATGTTATTGAAATGTAAAAATATATAGTTTATATATAGTTCAGTAACTTACCTCTTTTTTAATAGGCTTCTCTAATGAATCATCACAGCAGATGTCCTTGATTTTCTCCAGCAAATCTTGTTCGTTGAATGATGAATACAAAGTAGACAGTTGGTCAACATCCTCAATCCTGTCGAATTGTAATCAAAGCCTTGATTTAAGGATATCAAGTAGTAGAAACTAACAGCAGTTATTGCATATTAGAGGTCTAGTGGTAGTTAAGTCTAATGGTAATAATATTAGGTGATATTATAATATGAGGAATAATAATAATAATAATAATAATAATAATAATAATAATAATAATAATAATAATAATAATAATAATAATAATAATAATAATAATAATAATAAAAATGATCCTCAGGGCAATTATAATATATTAAAAATATTTTGTTAAGATGAAACAATTAAAAAAAAAGCTGTTAAGAAATTAAACAATATCTTACGTCAATTGAATGTCTTCTGATTTGTCGATGGTAATGCGATCCATTTGATGAGAAGATTTGCTTCTTTTTTTCGTACATTTTCTTAGGACGTATTCGATTAGATCAGCCCAATCCTGAACGGGGGAAATAAAATTCGGGTAAAACTTTGTAAACATATTTGAATATTCTATATTTAAAACATGTAACTTTTTTTTGATTATTCTATATTTAAAGTATGCAAAAAATTTAGAATCTAAATTTTAGTACTTACAACGCATAGCTCGTATCCCTCTTTCCAGATAAACAGAAAAACTTTCAGAATAGATGGTTGGAGCAAAACGTTGACAGCCCGCAATTCACCAGCAATGTGATGCATCATTGTAAATATACAATCATTAACCATTTCGCTATTTTTGTTAAAATTTTCCAGTATACGTCCATATTGGAGCATGATATCTATGGTCGCAAACCTATGTGGAATCATGAATTTTATAATGAAAGATTCTAAAAATTAGCAAACATTCTTAAAGAGGTAAAAAAAAAATTGATAATATAATGAAATCAAGAAAATAATTTCTCTCATTAAAGTATAAATTATAATAAAAGATGAGTTAGGGTCCGAAGACATTACCAGTTCCTAATTTTAAGTCTCAATTACTTCTCTTTACTATATTAAAACAAATCACAAATATAGAGAATGCTCAAAAAACAACATCAACAAATTCTGTAATTTTTGTTATATCAATAAACTTACTGTTTAATATGAGCAGTCATGTCAAAGGCAGCTTCAGATGACTCAGAAGCCTCTTGAATTGTGAGGAATCGGTGATTAGTCGTTATTAGGTCTTCTAGGTAGTTGAGAGTTAAAATTCCAGGTCGGTACATTCGAATAAGGAAAACAAATACCTGTCTTAATTCTACTAGATTACAGATATCATCTGAAAAGAAAGAAAAAGAAAATTATATTTTTAAATATGTTGTGACAATGACAATGGTACTTAATATTCATAATTAGCAAATTAATGTTTTATTAGACTAACCTATAAAGTTGAATACTTACTGGTAATTACAATTACAATTGTAACATAATCATATTTACATGTACAAGTTACAAAAAAATATCTTTTAGAATATATATATATATATATGCATGAAAAATTTTCTGATTATTTCCGAAAATTTGCATTTCTGCTTTCTCTTTCAAACCCCTCACCTTTTATACTAGCAAGCTGTTTCGAATCAACAGTTGAAGGATCCTTTTTTAGACAAAGTTCAAAAGATATGAAAAATTCTCTCAGGGCACTCGCTACAATCTTAAGTCTTCTAACATAAGGTAAAATATTCCCACCTCGAAGTTCACTTCATAACCCCCATCCTATACAAATTGAATACCAAGGAGATATGACACATTCTCCACTCCCGCTATTAATCCTAAACCAGTTCACCATTGCACCATTTATTCTTAAACGCTTCCTATCGTTACTACGTTTTTGATTGCTTCGAGCTACCCACACCATAGTACATACTCCAATCCCTTTACTTATTCATACGCCTGTAGTAAATCGTAAAAACTAATATAATTATTCTTCTTCCCCTCAGTTTCTCATATCATTTGTTTCCTTAATTTAATGGTTTTAATCTGTAAAATATTCCCAACTCCTGTACGCATGGCAATTTCAAGTTCCTCTTGCATCACAATTCCTTCGTAAACTCGGACGCACTCTTCGCCCAGATCTAGATTATACCTTCCTACTCAACAATAAAACTTTATCCCTGAAATTTCTAAAGTTCCAATTTCGCTTACCTTTATACATGTGGTACTATATTACGCTCTCCTCCAATTATCCCTTGGCTATACCCTCATAACGCCTTTATTACACAACTTCCAATCCATCAATCATCATCTGCCTCCGTTCTTGATCTTTCACCAGTAATTTCAATCTATACCTGCAGATTCTTTACCATTCTTCAACTTTTCACTCTACCCATTATCTCATTACTAATAACTCATCCCAATACCTATTCTTTACCAATCACACACACATTCCACTAACCACTCCATATTAATTTAATATATTTTATATTATTATTTATATATATTTAATATATATTATATATTATATTTATGTTATATATATTATATATTATAATTTATATTATTATATTAATATAATAATGATAGATATATTATGTAGTATATATTCTTACTATTACTGGAGACTTTGGGGCTTTGAAATTTTCTAATGGGAATCAAACATTCGATTTATTTGTGGTTTAAATGATGATTGTTCAGTTTAGCTTTAGACTGATCATTACTTCTACTCATGATGCATTAGGCCCATCGTTAGGATCGGAGACTTCAGGGTAAAGCGTTTTCAGATCCTGGACCGTCGATTTGGTCGCTATTCTCCGCCTTGAAAACAACGATAAACTAATAAAACTACAATTTTTCGAAATAATACAATAAATCTTAATGCTGGGGAAAGGAAGAGAAGATTTCCAAAATTGGTAAAAATAAAAAAAAGAAAGAGAGAGAGAAGAAGAGAAGAGAAGAGAAGAAGAAGAACGAGAGAGAAGAAGAGGAAGATAGAGAAGTAAATAGAAGAGAGAAGAAGAGAGAAAGAAGAAGAGAAGGAGAGAGAGAGAAAGAAAGAGAGAAGGAAAGAAGAAAAGAAAGAAGAAGAGAAGAGAAGGAAGCGAAGAAGAAGGGAAGGAGAAGAAGGAAAAGGAAGAGAAGAAGAGAAAGAAAGCAGAAGAAGAGAAGAAGAAGGAAGAGCAAGATTTGAGAGAAAAGAAGAAGAAGGAAGAAGAAGAAGACGAAAGGGAAATTTTTTTATCAGTGTTTAATTGAATATTTGATCGCGGAAAATGTTACTTAATTTAAAACAATATTTAGAGTACAGCTATGCTGAGGAGAATAAATGTCATGTGTCAAGTTCAATAAACGTTTATATTAAATTTGCAATCTCTATCAAATTTTTTTTTTTTTTTAAAAAAATGTAAACTGTGCTTGATCATCAATAAAGTAAAATAATTTTAATAATTATTAAGTAAATAACATAGAAATTTATATTTGAAATACAATTATACTTAATCTGCACACTTATTTGAAAAGTGATTTTATGTCATTTTGAAAACTCAAGTGCTATTTATTACTCCAGAACTGTTGAACTGTAGCTTGGAGCTGTAGTCAGAAAAATATTTAAAGACTCCGAAAAATTTGTGAAAAGCTCTGTAATTATATTTTAACAAAGCTTTACAAAATTTATAGATTCAAAGTCACCATTCGGTATATTTTAACTTCTTAAATAAAATTTTTATTATTTAAATTAACTGTTCAAACTACAAACTCAAACACACTCAAATTTTAAGCTAATATTCATAACGCCGTGCACCATAAAACATATTTAACCTAATGTTACTTTCAAAGAATTAGGCTATATGACGCAGCTTCGTGAGTGAGTCCTTTTAAGTATGGATTCCTTGATGATAAATTGTAATAATTAATAATCAATGGATTTTTGGAACTTTTACCACAAGAATGTAATCTACAATTTATTTATTTATTTTTTTGAACTATAAATAAATTAGTGGTTACCATGATGCTTGATCACATAAATAATCTTTTTCTTAGGAATGGAATAAAATATTTTTAAAACACGTGTCTAAAATTATATCCAATTTTCTTTATAATATGAATTGCAAAGTGATTAAATATGATGGTATTTCACTATGACTACATATTACACAAATTGACTAAATTCTTAAAATAGGACCATTACAAAATTAGAAAAGTTAATCAGTTTATTAGTTGCATAAAGCTGCTTCATTTTAGGGGAGCTCTTCTAGACTAAATATTAATAAAATTAACTTTACTGTGATAATTATCAAAATTTATTAATTACTAAACTAAATTTTAATACAATTACTATCAAACAAAATTTAATAATAATTAATAGAATATCAGTTTGGTTAATCAAAATTTAACTTCATTTTGCTTATAAATAAATTAATTAATTTCAATGTGAAGTAGTTATGAAAACTTAAAATATATTGAATAATTATAATATTTAATGCTTATGATGCTTTCATGCCTATAATAATCAATGCTCATTGTTTAAATGATGAGGTTATCTTTTCCACCTAAACTTTAATTATTGATTGCATTACAATGAAATTAAATGCTGAATACATATACATTCCTAGAAACAAATGTGAGTATAGATTGATTATTTTTTATTGACAATGCAATTTTATGTTACACTTAGTACTTATGTTGCTTCAAGTAATAATGATTAAACTGTAACCATAAAATTATTTAAATTATTTATCTGTAAATACATAATACACAAAAACTAATGGTTACACTGTGAAGAAATTGATTTAATTTCTTGGAATTGCATTGTTCTTTTTATAGAAGGTATAACATTATCATGTAATGAGGCAACTCTTTTCTGTTTCCCCATGACCAAAAGAATCAGACGAGTCACTGATTCATCTCAGGGATAGAATGACAACATTAAAGCAAATGACAGTCAGTTTTCAATAGGAATACTCCAGTGATTATGAAAGGAGTAAAAAATTCTAGTGCCAAAGAGCTCATAATCCTACGAAACACGTTATGTCTTCAACCTCTTATGATAGAAAAATACACAATTATTACACTTACCCCAATACATGTCACACCAGATTTGAAATTTCCTAAACTGATTCGTTCATTGAACTCTCTTCTCGCGGTCTGTAATTGTTGAAGCCAATAGAGTCGCATTTGAGGAGATGGAGCTTCTAAAGTGTAATCTTTGCCATTTGAGCTAAAACAAAATACACAACACATGAAAAAAATTATGTGCATCAAATACTTTATTAAAATTCTAGTATGTAATAGTTTAAGGTTGACAATTAAATTCTATGATCCAGATTCTTATAAAAATGTTATATTTTAATTATTTAATTAACAAATATATTCCAAAGATAACTACGTGGTTATAGGCAGATATAATAATTGTAACTATTTAGGCTGTATGTACGGTATTTTGATTATTAAACTATCACAGTATTGAATCAAACTGAAGAATAATTTTTTTAATAATTAGCATTTAATGGACAGAGTTTAACGACCACTTCAAAGTTGGCTTTAAACAATATAAGGTAAACTACTTACATAAAGTGACCACACTAAAGGCAATATATATATATATTATATATATATTTATATTAATATTATAGTATTTATTATATATTTATATAAATTTTATATATAATATATATATATTTATATATATATATAATATATTACTATATACTTATATATATATGATTTAAGTAATATATATACTGTATAATCATACTTCCTCTTTTTTAAACTAGATTAAATTACCAATTATATCACTAAAGAAATGAAATAGCACTATACTTCAATAAGTCATGCCTAATTATTAAATTACATTCTTACTATAATAAAACCAAAAATAAAAATAAAAAACAAGAGCAAGAACAAGAATATTAAATGTACTAAAATATAATAATATAATATAATATAATATAATACAATAATAATAATATATAATAATAATAATAATATAACATAATTAAAAATAATAATAATAATTATAAATAATATAATAATAAATAATATGGGCTGGATTTTTGGGCATGTGACAGGTCCTTTAAGGTATGTGGGGAAGGTATGGAGGTGGGGCGGCTTTCTTTTTGAATAGGTCAGATGGGTTCTGCCTAACTTTTTGCGTCAAATGTTGTATGGTGCCATACACCAACCATATCTGTTGGACTTATGGAAGTATAACAAAGAAAGAAGAATATAATAATAATAATAATAAATATCATAATAATAATAATAAATAATATAATATAATAATAACAATATAATAATAATAATAATAATATGAATAATAAATAATATAATAATGATATTTTCATTGCATTAGCATCACTCTCAATGAGAGAGCAAAATTTTGCCAATACATATACTACTTTATTAATCACATTTTCTGTCTTATAAATGGTTTATTTAAAGAATTTTTATTATGTTATATTATATATATACTATACTATTATATATATATATATATATATATATTATTATATATCATATATATATATATATATATATATATATAATTTTATATATATTATATATTATTATATATACCATATATATATATATCATATATATTAGATATATTATATATATATATAATTATATATATATATATTATATATATATTATATATATTATATATCTATTATATATATATATATATATAATATATATAGTATCCATATATATTATTATATATATATTAATATAGTATATTAATATATATAATATATACGGTATATATTATATTATATACATTTATATAAATATATATAATATATATTATATTATACTATATATATATATTATACTAGTATATATATATAATATATATATACTATATATATATATACGGTAATATATAAACTTAAAACTACCTCATTAGTACAAGTGAATTAGTCTATTTTCTCTGTATAAAGGAGACAGAGGGCCTATGAGCAATATTCAATATTCACAGTGCTTAGGATCTTATTTCAGATTTATAATAGATGATAACTTGCAAGTAGCATCCTCCTGTATAGACAAACCACGCTTTCTTGCACAGTTCCGTGGAGATTTTTAAACGCTAAAAGTTTTATCATTATGTTTCATCAAATATCCCCTGAATACATATATTGCCTTGAGATTCTTCTTACTTTTCTTCATTTTTAAATTATTTTCAGCTAAATTTGTCAGATTATTAAATTTCCATGCTGAAAGACTATGGTATTTATATATATATATATATAAATATAATATATATATATATATTTATATTATATATTATATAATATATTATAAGTATTATTATATATAATATATATTTTTTTATAATATATATATATTAGATATAATTAATATTAGTATTATTGCTATACTATATGATATAATATATAATATATATATATATATACTTATATACTGTATATATATACACCCAATTCCAAATAAATGCAACTGACAGTTGCCAAAGGACTAGTCAGATTAAATTCATTTAGGCATTAATACTCAACCCTTAATTTGGATGCAATTTTAACTTACTTTACCTTAACCCTTATTCACTGGCGGCCGCCTGACTCCTAGTTGTCATGTACCGTCTGCGGACAGAAATACGCACATGGATGAAATACGCACATTATTTATTTATTTGTGTCCGATATATATAATAACTATATATAATATATAATATATTTAATATTAATATATATATATAATATTATATATATATATATATGTAATTATATATATATATACTAATATTTTTATATTGATTTTTAATTATATAATTTATGATATATATAATTATTAGTTATATCTTATATATCTATTTATATATATATATTATATATAATATTAATATATATATTTATTATATATATATATTTAATTAATTATCATATATTATATATATATATATATATATACTTATTATATATATTATATATATATTAATAAATATATAATACTATTTATTATTATATATATATATATATATATATATATATAATTATATATTATTATTATTTTATTATATTTATATTTATATTTATATATATATATATATAATATATAATATATATATTAATATATATATATTATATATATAATATTTTATATATATATATATATATATATCTTATATATATCATTATATATATATATATATTATATATATATATATACTATGGCCAAACTAAAAGTTACCCGCATGAATTCTCGAAAACTAAGATAGGTACAAGAAAATGATAACATATATGGAATCAATAGATGTTCTAGGTACGAAAATGATTTTTTTTTTTTTTTTGATTCTTTCAAAACTACGATTAGGTAGAAGAAAACTAATCACATATATGGAATCAGTTGAAATTTGATATGAAAAAAAAGGGAAAAACAAATTTTTTTTCTTTACCAATACATATTTCGACAACAGCATATCGAATTTTTAGGGCTCGAGCAACGGTGGGACAAGGGGGGGACGACAGTCCCCCCGTCGTCACCCGAGGCCGAGAGACCCCGCTCTTTGCATCTTTGCGGTTCCCTGGGGTATTCTTTTAGTGAAAAAAACATCGAAATATCTTTATAAGCTTTTCACGCTGATTCTAAATATGTTATTAGTTTTCGTGTACCTATCATGTAAGAAGGGAGAATAAAAAAAAATAAAAAAAACAAAATGTATAAATGGATTATTTTATTTCATCTTCCATGAAAATTTCAATACACTGTATCCAATATAATAGTTATTCATTTCAACTGATACCTAATCTTAGCTATATTCGAGATAATGATGCGATAGAGTAACTTCTTTAAGTATTCACCTATATATAAATTCATATAATATATATTATATTATATATATATATAATAATTTATATATTTATATATTATTATGCTTTTATAATATATATATATATGAGTAGATATGATATATCATATATATTTAAATATTATTATATACTATTTTAATAATTTTAATAAAAAATTATGAAAACATATTTAATTGCTTCAGTAAAAAGAATTTTTTGAAAAATTGCAAATATTCGCATCTAAATTTTAATTCCTTATTCCGTCGTGCATCTCTCTAATATATATTATAATATTATATTATATATATATCAATAATATAATATATTATATATATATCCTATAATATATACTTATTATATATATTATTATATATATTATATATATATAATTATTATATATAGTAAGTATCTTCGGAAATAAGAAATTTTGCATACATTGAGGCAAAGGTTTGGGGGGGGTAAGGGGTAGGGAAGAAAGTAACGAGATTGAGGGCTCTCGGTAAAGATTGAAAAAGGCTATTTGGAATGGGGGATAAGGCGGGATACAATTTATAAAAAATCATCCCGCATCTTGAATATAAGCAAATTTCAGTGAACGAGTTCTGTAAGATCTCGCCGCTCTTCGCTTTGGTTCCATAGCTGATAATCAAAGATGAGACCTGTTTTATAACCTCGTAATGTCCTCTATAAATTTGCTAAATATCACATAGATAAAGTAGGATAACGATACAATTTGAAAACGAATCAAAGACTCCAGTGACTGAAATACATATAAAACGAATACGACTTATGACGTAACATATACGTTATCAGTCATACTATAGACAATTCTTGTGACGTATGTCATACGTCATCAGCAGCGAAAGGGTTAATTTACTATGAATTTACTTAATTATTTAATTAATTTAATCAATTACTAAATATATATATAGCTATATACTTTTTAACTGTGAAGATTATTTCGGCAATGGGAACTGTAAACTAATGAACTTACATATGGTATATAGATTTTATCAGACTTAAAATGTAAATATGTCAATATAATAAAAAAAAAAAATAAAACTATTAGGGATGTAGTCCTTTAATTATATAAGTATTCAATAATAATTAATGCCTCTTTAGAAAGTTACATTTTCTTAAAATGACTTTTTTAATTATCTTTTTCATAATTTGTAATTATAGAAATTTAATTACTAAAATAAATATTAACCTTACACCGGGATATAACCTTACTATTTATAAAAAACTGTGTTATATATTTACATCCTAAACAGTGTTTATCTGCTAAATTATCACACCAATTTATATTGTCATGTCCTGAAGATTTTATTATAAGTATTTAGGGATTTAAATTTTTTTTTTCAGATTTACCATTCAGTATTTAAATGAATTACTTTTATTCTCAAGAAACATTGAATATTAACTACTTCTAGTCTTCCCATTTAAACACTATAAGTGTTATATTAACTAAATTTACCATTCCCCTGAAAACATTTTCAATGTTCAATGTGGTAAATTAACTACATACAGATTTAGACCGTCAAAATTGTTTTATTCATTAGTAGTAAAGGTTTTGGTTAAGAATAGCATACCAGGTATTGCAAATCAAATGCGAGAATTTAACTGATAATTCATATATTGCAAGAATTTCAAAAGGTTTAAAAAGGCTCTAATCAGATAAAACCTTCTGCAATTCATGGAGCATATAATAATAATACCTATAATAATAATACCTAATAATAATAATAATAATAATAATAATAATAATAATAATAATAATAATAATAATAATAATAATAATAATAATAATAACGGAGCTGAAAAAAGTGAGCCACTTGATATTATTCATTTAGGTTTCAGAAAATCATTTGATAAACTACTTCATGCTAAGCTGATGTGTGGTTGATAAGTTAATAAAAAAAATAAATAAATAAGTAACAAGAGGCAAATTTGTACTACTGAATGGTCATAAATTATCAAAGGGAGCAGGTAAAAGGTCGTATTCCTACAGTTCCTATTATGAGCCCCATCTTGTTCCTAATCTATATAAATAAGTTGGATGAGGTTTTGAGATTTTATGATGACATTATATTTCTATTTCTGCTGATAAAATGCAAGATTCTTCACATTGATAACTCAAAAATTTTATTTATGATATGTAAGAAATATTTGGTCTGTTGAAAGAGAAAGACTTGGGTGTGCCTATTAGTATAGCATGATAGTAATTGGAGAGTATCACAGCAATGTTTAGAAGCTACAGAATTGAGTCTATCTAATGAAAAAAGTAGGGCATTTTTTGACATTTTCTTATTAAGGTTAAGATGTTAGGTTGATTAGGTCGAGTTCTATTGGGCTAGGTTAAGTTCAACAAGGTTAGATTAGGTTGGTTAGGTTAGGTTAGGTTGGTTAGGCTATGCTAGGTTAGTTTAAGTTAAGTTTGGTTATACTAGGTTAGCCCAAAAATGGCCAAATTCTTTCCATTTAAACCCAATTTTAACAAAGATATGATGTGGAACATGAAACAGAAAAGCTCTGAAAAGATAGTGTTACTTGCAGTTCAAAGCAGAGCTACAAGAGTAATCTGAGATTTAAAAATGAGTTATAAGGTGAGAATTAAAGGAATTGAGTATATTTCCTTTTTATGATTCAGGTATATAGAAAATCTTCTCTCAACAATATTGAAGAAAGCGAGTTTTTCATACTCTATCTTGATGTTAGAGCTAGAGGTCAAAATAGGAAAAAAATAAATACAAGAGTTTTGTCTGTATTGGAGATATTTTTTCAGAAACTAAGTAGTTAATTTTTGGAATTATTTAAGCTCAGGATATGATAGCTTTAAAAAGAGGTTAAAATCATATATTTGATATTATATATATATTATATATAATATATATAATTATATATTATATATTATATATATATATTATATATTTATATATTATATATATATATATTTATTATTATTATATATACAAGAATAATCTCATAATTTATTAGTTTAGCAAAAAACTTATAGACTGTTCAAATTAAATTTTTTAATAATAAAAGTGTAAGGTCTTCATGTAGGGTTAGTTTAAATGAAGATTTAACTATGGTTTGAAAACTATGAATGGGAATTGGCTCAAGTCTGGGTGGACAAAAAAGATTTGGGCATGATTATAAGCAGTAATCTGAAAGTGGCAAATCAGTGTTTGGAAATGGGGAATAGAGCTAATATGATGCAAGTAAAATAAATTGCAAGGTTGTTTACAAAGTAAACGCTTATAGTAAATGTATAATAGATATGCTAGGCCTGTATTATAGTATTGTGCATAAGTGGTGGGTCTCTATTTAAGAAAAGAAATAATATACTGGAGATAATGCAACAGTGAGCAACAAGGATGATTTCTGGCTTTAAGAGTAAGAGCTATGAGGAGATGCTATAAGAGATAGGAATGATTTCTGTCAAAAGGTGATTTCTATGAAGTGATATGATACAAGTTTACAATATATTTATCTCTCTCGATAATACTGAGACCAATAAATTCGTTATAGTATACCATGGAAAGGAATTAGAAGTCATACCATCTTAATGTAAAAAAAATACCCATTCAATAATAGGGATGCTAATTTTTGGAATGGTTTGCTGCAAGAAGTTATTGATTGTGATTCACTACACTGTACAGCATTTAAGACTGGATAGGAATATGAATGACCCAAATATTGTATACTGTATTCATAACTAAGCCTAACTGGCATTTTTGTATTAGTAATCTTTTTACTTATTGAAGTTAACTTCAATATGGCAAAGATGGCTATAGTCTTATCAAATGAAATAACATATATATTTATATTATATATATCATATATATAATTATATATAATAATATATATATATATATGATAGTATATATATATTATTTATATATATTCTTTGCTGAAGTTTGTATGATCGTAATACATGGTAAATTATAGAATTTAATAATTATTTTTGATATTTCATTTTCTAGATTCAGGGATCCTGAAGCAACCAACTGTATTGATAATTTCAAATTTTGTCATAGATAGGCTTATAGGTATATTCAGAGCAAGGTATTTGTCGAGAGGGTGGGAAATTCACATAATTTTGGGTATAAATATTTCAGTGTACAAAATTAAAATATATATATATTATAATATATATATTATATTATATATATATTAATATATATATATTATATATACTATATATATTATATATATATTATATATCTAATTATATAATATATTATATTATTATAGTAATTATAAGCAAATGCTTAGTATAGCATTCTATAACTTATTATATTTATATTTTATTATATATATCCTATATATAATATAATAATTATATTTATATATAATATAATATATTGATATATTATTATTATATATTATAATATATATTTTAAAGAATAGTACTGATAAAAGTTAGATATTTTAAAATATTAAAAATAAAATTATAAAAATTATCAATATCCTTTAAATATCAAGAATCATTGGAAACTAGTAGTTTTGAGGCATAAAAAATTGTTGAGAGGTAGACTAGACCCATGGATTGGTATTTACTAAACCTACAAATTTCATGTTACACCCAGGGTGGAATAAAATATTACAATATAGGTAGTATAGTATGTCAAACTTTATCCCATATAGGGTGCAGGAAATTTTTGTTCCATTCTCAAAAATGTTATTCTCATCTCAATCCATATAACACAGTTTAGACAACAGGGAATATAAAATAGCTATATATTAAATTTTGATTGTGGGTACGTCTACTCAGTTTTTCAATACGCTCATAATTCTTGAAAACATCAACATAATCATGAATGCTCCCAGTTTACCCAACCAGATGTTATAATATATGAACAGGTTGAAAAACTGTCAAAAAAAATTTTTCCTCGAAAGTGGACTTCCCCAACTCTATCCAAAGGGACAAAAAAATTAACCACATCTTTTGACTCTCTTCAACGTCAAACTACTATCATAGTTCACAATGTTACTATATTCAAAATTATTCATTTCTAATGTGTCAAATAGAAAGACATTTATTTAGTCAAAGCATTTTCTATACTTAACCTGTGTTCGAATCATAACGAATTTGAAATATTAATCGTCTTCGTTTCGCTACAAAAACTGTAGCTCCTTAGGATGTACACGCCTATTCAAGGTCCACTATGAACTAAACAAAGGCTATCCACAATTAAAGCTCGAGGAGTTTTTTTTTTATTATTAGTGCTACTTATAAAGCCTTTTACGTATGCACAGAGACAGTTTACCAAAAACCGTGTTCTTCAAAGAAATATTATTCATTTTTAAGGCGGTACTATAAAAACTATATAAAAATATAGTTGCAAGAACTATTGTAAATTTCAATACAAGGCAAAATAACTGTGGCAATGTTAAACATCTTAAGTCAGGGTTTCTGAACCATTTTGTGTTCCTACAACACCTGAAATCAAGAATAAACGATGGTGCCCTCATTTTGGTCCTGTCAAAGTTTTCCTTGTTATAGGGTAATATTATAGGGTAATAGGGTAAACTTTGGTCCTGTGTTCAGCGATGCGGTGCGGGAATAAAAATAAAAGTGCTGTACCCGATTAAAATTAACTAGCTGCACAACTTTCTCGACATATTTCCAAAAATCAAAATTAAAATGAAAAATAAAAAATTGTGTATGATATATATATATATATATATATATATATATATATATATATTATATAATATATATATATATTATATATATATATATAATATAATAATATATATAAATATATATAATATATATATATATATATATAATATATATATATATATATATATATATATATATATATATATATATATATATATATTTATTAATGTTTTTCACCCTTGAGAAAGTTAATTAGACTATTGATATTTTTGCAATTACTGTTGCTGCATCATATTACGGAAATTTAAACTTTTAGGTAACTTGATAATTTTATTGCACATGATCAATTAGGAATTAAAAACTTATATTAATTAATACTAACGTTAAAACTCATTGAACACACATGGCAAAAGCTTTCGTTGTGGTTGACACAACCTTATCAATTGATGTGTT